>VYXF01000372.1:334322-368970 GCA_013397295.1 Polioptila caerulea
TCGGGGCTGGCACCGAGCGCTCCGGAGCCGCTCGGCAGCGCGCTGGGCGCGCTCACGGGCCCGGCTCCATTGTCACCCGGTGATGAATGGGGCATCAGCGAGCCGCAATACTCTATTTGTTTTAGAGGTCAGTGTCACACTGAAGGGTATTCTTCACGCACCGAACCGGGGGCTTGGTGCTGACGTGACCAGAGTGGTAAGTGCACGCGGAGCCCCCGGTAGCTCCCATTGTCCCGAGTGGGAACAGAGCTCTTTTGAAGAACTTGCCCATAAATTATCTGACACCCCCCCCGTGCCCCCCGCCCCCCCCTCTNACCCCCCCCCGTGCCCCCCGCCCCCCCCCCTGCCAGCTCCCCACTCATGCCCTGATTCAAACTCACAGGCGATGGGTTTGTGCCATTGTTTAAGGTTTGCTGCTGTCTGGGGCCAAGCGTTTGCTCCTGCTGGAGCAGTACCTGGCATGAGCCCCCAGCCCCAGCGTGAGGATGCCATGAGCTGGGCAGTGAAATTCTTTCTTTGTTTCTCTTTTCTCCCCCTCCTACCTCTAAACACCGTCTAGCCTGATCTGACAGCCCACAGGGGAATGCACAGTGCAGGGGCAGGGAGCAGTTGCTGGGAATTCAGCATCAAACAGGACAGGAGACCATCATTTTGCCTGGCTTTGAAAAAAAGGGCTGTTTAGATGTTTCTTTCTTTTCCTTTTGCTGGTGCTTTTGAGGTTCCCACAGGAGCTAGACTCTGAGAACATGTACTGGGCTGGTATTTACAGACAGGGGACACACGGGATTGGCTTGGTACAGGTGTGTTTAAATCCTCACCTCTCTCCCTTCACAGGCACAGGGAGGGCCTACAAGCTGAGCTTCACCTGTCTAGCCAAATTTTGAAAAGGTTCTCCTTTCCCCAATCTTTGTCTGTCCTGGCTGCAAGGGAATACACCCACCAGGGACCTTGTAAAGCCGAGAGGGGGATGTTGCAGAAATAGACTCAGTTTTCCTCCTCATTTGGCCTGAATACAACAAAACAGCCACACAAAATGGAGGCAGAGGTCAATATTTTTGAGGACGAAGCTGAGACACAAAGCTTTCCTTTTGCCAGACCCACATTTCTTTGTTGAAGTTTAAGATGATGCAATGCCAAGTCCAGATGCCCATGATGCCTGGGCAGGAATGCCTACAGATGGAGAAGAGTCCACTAGGCTTAAACCTAATTACAGTACATATTTCTTAACACTGACCATACCAATCACTTGTCATGGCTCTGGTGTGCAGAAAGTCATGAGCCCTCTCAGTCAGCCAGGTTAGAGCCTATGAATTTCCCTGGATTTTTCTGCATATCCCATTCTTGGAGAGGAAGTAATCTTGTTTGCCAGCAGGACATCCATGGTTCCAGAACATCTTCCCCATTTGGCACAGCACGCCACAGTTGTTAGAGCTTTCTGCTCCTTTGCACAGTAACATTTGCTGCCATGTTTCTTATTAAGAGTCAGGAATTTGTGACCTTTTGCAGTGCGAAGATCTGGAGATTACTTACCAAAAATAAAGTAGTCTATAAACTCCAAAACTGCTGCATGTGCATTGCTGATAGAGAAGAACAGCGAGGCACCTCTCAGTCCAGCCTGATAGGATCTGTGGTTGGGGAGGGAGGGTGTGTGTTGCACAGCAGATACTCAGTGTGGGGACCATGAAAACCCTTTTTTCTTTTCTCACTGAGTGGCTTTTGTTGCTTCATATGAGTCTTTCTGTCAAAACAACCTGGTCTGGTGGAAATATGATTAGATATGGCATCTACCCCAGTGAAAATATCTGCACTGGGGGTGCAGGCTGTGGTGGGAAGGGGAGGGTGTGTGCTGATCATTCCATTGCTGGTCTCCTCTTTGAGGCCTCAAGGCTGGAGAAAGTGTGGAGTAATCAAATCCATTTCACAATCTAGCCCTTTCTCCTGTGCCTGGCTTGTCCAGAAGCAGTAAAATGTCAATGAAAGTATGATCATGGATTTTTTCCAATACAAGAATTGGGGGCATCAGAGTGGAAGGAGCAGAAGATCTGTTCAAAACTAGCAGCATAAAGTTCTTCAATGTGTGCTGAGTTGGGCTGCAGGTCACCCAAACCCATGCAGTCAGCATAACCCTGTTCAACTAAGGAATTAGTTTATGATATGTCACAGAGATTTATTTAAATTGGGGAATTCTCATCCTCCAGGATTAATTCCAGGAGATGGGACACATCTTTGGTTCCATGCTCTTGGTGGATTTAGCAAGAATGCAACAAAAAATTAAAATGAAATTGCTCTAGATAGCCTATGTTGACAGCTTTAAACAAGCAGATGAAAAAGGGGGAGAGGAGCAGGTAATTGAACAGACAAATGAAGAACTCATGGCCCATTGAGGCTCACAGGAACAATTCTGTGCAGCGTCAGTAAAGGTCAGTAGGTGATCAGAACTTCCCCAGATGATGAGGAGGCAGAATGAATTTCCAGTGCTGTGCACTGCTCAGAAATATTAATTAATTATTATTAATTAGTAATTAACAAATATTAATTCTGGCTGTGTAAAAGGGGGGAGAGATATGACAGGGTGTACAACAGTGAACATTGCCTTACCTGCACATGAGCAGGGCAGGTCTGGGAACCAACGCAGGAGATCAGGGAAAAGCTCCAGTGACAAGAAATCTGGAAAATACTCGGAAATATCAATCCCTTTAATTTATCCAAGACAGTAAAAAGTGACTTGAGTGTCCCTTCTCTTTCTGTGTGGGGCTGCAAGTAAACACCAGAAAAAGAGCTGGCAGCAGCCAGATGTTAGGGAGATGTGTCAGACAGCATTTGCCTAAGTGTAGGCAAACACATCTCAGTTTAGTTACCCCAGGCCCTGGCTTTGCCAGCAGATCCCCAGCCAAGAGTGAAATTCCTCCCAGCCTAAAGCAAACAGGTGAAACAGGGAAGATGGAAACCATGACCAAGTGGGTTTTTCCTCCTTTGAATCAAAAAGGACTCTCAGGCAATCAGTTCAGCTGTGGACATCTACACTGTAAACACCCAAATTTAGGTAAGATGAATCCCCACCAATTCAGGCTAGAAATGATGTACACACCTTCTGATGGCAAAGGTAATGAACCATTGCAACAACATATCTATGGATACAGTGGATTTTCCATCATCCAGAGATTTTAAATGAAGACTGAATGTTCTAACAGAAAATGCTGTAGTTCAATCAGCTGGTGAAAACCAGACACAAAGTGGCCCTGGGCCATAAACCTCTTCCCTGTGTTGTGTGAGGGTCTGGCAAGAACCATCTTTTCCAATCTTAAAATGATTTTGAATCAATGTCACAAAGAACTACTAAATATTTCATCAGTTCAGGATCTACAGATCATGTTTGGTATTCAAATACACCTTGCACAAGGCCACTTGGAAAATTAGTATTTTCAGCCTCTCACACACTCCATCTCCATTTCTAAATAAGCAAAGCAAGCAAATGAGAGGACTACTCTACATAACTATGGCTTAGGTCTTTGCTAGAGTTGAGATTATTTGTGTCTTGTCAAAGGTGCAGGAAAAAAAGTAGCAGTGACCTTATAAAAGCAAACATGAAAAAAGCATTTGGTTTTGTCAGGTTTTTCCTGTTGTACTTTGTTTTCAAATGTTGCCTTGTTTGAAAGAGGGAAGCTGTTTGGCCACAAAATGCAACTGTCACCTCTTGCAGCCCTGAGACTTAGAGCTAAAAACATCTGTGGGGAGAGGGGGAGGGGAAAGGAGAGTACAGCCTGATCTTAAAAAGTGGCCTATTTAAATTCCCCTCCAAAACCACAGGGGAAGGGGGCAGCCATCTCCATCCCAACAGCCAGAATTGTGCAGAAATGCTCTTTTGCATGAAGGACTCTTATCTCTGGAGTGTCCTGTCATGGGAGTCACATCCACACTGGATGTGACTAAATTATCTGCTAAATTTTTTACTTGAAAAGTGCCAGTTTATTGCACCTCTGGTTTTCAAGGAAGTATCTTAATGAGCAAGTCCTCTCTGCCAGCAAGGTTTGTCCTACAGGTGTCCCTTCAGCCTCTGCTCTTGGAACTGCTCCACTGTGCTGGTGGCTCAAAGCCCACTGGAGATGGGACTGGGATCTGCCACATGCTGTGCAGGAAGGAAAGAGGAGCTGACACACACTCCAGCTTTAACAACAAGCCTGTCCTCTCCTCCCAAGTTTATTTGTATTTTTCTGTGGTCAAAACCCTAACATATTCAGATAAAGCAAACTCAGAGGGGCCTTTAGTGTAGCATCAACTCCTGGCTTGCAGATAATGTGATTGCAGTAAGAATTGTGCTCAGCTCACCACATTTTTCTTGCAAGCATAACAACAACATGAGGGTGAGGAGTGACCACACTGGGATCCAGAGCAGCAATGCTGTGGTGAACAGTCCTGGATGCAGTTATCTTTTGAGTCACCCTTCCTGTCAATATTTATAGAGAAATAAAAGGCTCTGGCTGGAAATGAAGAAGGTTATTTTACTGGAACAACAGGCACATTTTGGCTGCTAAAATTATCCACAAAGCCTTTGAAAAGTGATCGCAGGCTGTGAATCTGTCACTTAGAAACAAGTCCTCCACAGCTTGAAGCACTGAGAGATGGATGGAAGGCTTTTTTCCGTATTAGTGGGGGAACTTCACTCAAGAGGGACAGTCAGTCCTGCTCCACCTTTGCTCTCAATTCCCTGCTCCATCCCTTGGTTTCCAAGGTATGTTTTCCATGGAGATTTCAGACAAGGCTAGCAGACCTGAAAGGTGGCTGAAAACTTGAATACCATGGAATCAAAGAACCATCAAATGATTCGAGTCAAGGCACCTTAAATGGCCCTGTTCTGACTCCTCTGCCATGGGCAGGGACACTTCCACTAGAGCAGGTTGCTCAGAGCCCCATCCAGCCTGGTCTTGACCACTTCCAGGGATGGGGCATAATTTATCTCTTTTCCTCATGTCGAGGGGTTCAAGTAGCCCTGAACAGGGAAGAGAGAGCTGTTAAGATACCTGGCTGTGTCCTTACATCTTTTCTGCACTGATTACACACCTTGGCTGGCAGGTTCTTCTGAGCTGGTTTCTCAGAGTCTTCTTTCAGGACAGTTTTCCTTTGTCTGACTGCACAAACATTTTGCATTCAGGAGTTCTGCGCGGAAACAAGGGTATAAGATAATAAAAGATGAAAATTCTACCGTGCCGTGTGAGAGACCAAAGTGAACAGAAGAATACAAATAACTCCTCTGAAGATATTAAGTGGAGAACACACCTCTCTTACCAATTAAGCAGGAGAGGAGTAAAATATAGGGTTCTTGCTAATTCTGGCTGGATCTGTGGCGGTAAATTAGGCAGTGTCAGGAAATGTTCCCTGCTAGTGGAACTCGATGAGCCACACTTTTAGATCATCAGCACAGTCCCTGGCTGGTTTATGTTCATGCAAACAAGCACTGTCCCAAACAATTCCTGGAAAGACCAATTTCCAACAGTCAGCTGTGAACTCCCTTTTCTTCGAATGCTAACTGAGATTACTAAAATGGAACTGGGATGTTTCATGCTGGTAGACTTTGCTGTCTGGGTTTGACTCAGTAGTACTGCTAAGATCTTTTGGTTTCTTGCCCAGATCCATCCCCTTGTGTCAGGAGTGAAGAAAGCACAAGACCCAGGTGATTCTGGAGCCTCTCACACCAAGGGAATCCCAGTCAGAAGATGGATATGGGTTGTACCCTCAGCATCATTTTAGGGTGGGGAAAAAATAGAGCAGGACAGAATATCTTCCCCTAAGGTCTGGTAAATAGTGTCAACAAGGCCTGGGAGCTGTTCAGCTCTTTAAATATGGGCAGCTCTGGGCTCACTGGAATTGCTCACATACAATGTGTAGATGTCCAGGGGCACAAACACCACGCTGGCTCCACAGGTGGATGGAGAAGCTGCTCAGTGTTGGATCACAAGCAGAGCCAATGCACTGGAAGGCTCTTAGCACTCATCTGCTTGTGCAATTGTATCTCTAAAAGACACAGGAATTTAAACTCTTCCAGTAACTAGCTTGATTCTTTTTGTGCATAAATATCCTCATTAAAAAAAAAATGAATAAATTGATGGTTTGTTTATTCCTGGAATAAATCTGTACTGGTATAACCAGTATTGCATAAGGGAGTGCTACTGGCAAAACAAGAGCATTCTAATTAAACCAGCATATCCAAAGAACTAAGCAGAACTAAACAAAACAAAAAACCAACAAAAAACCCCACACCATGCCCATCAGCTGTGGAAGCAAGAGACAGCAGCTGCTCTCTGCTCTCATAACCAGAGTGGAATGAATCATGGCACTTGACTTGGATTTGCATCTAATTCAACTCTCCTTCTCTTCTCTCCCAGTGACTGAGTTGAAGCTCATCCTGCTCCTCCACAGTGAGAATGTTTTAGCTTCACCCAGCAATTCCTCAAGCCAGCAGTAAACTTCCCACTACTACAAAGGGCTTCAATATGTTTTTTAAATGACAAGCGAAGGTCTGCAGAGCAGCAGCAGCAGCAGCATGGCATCTGCAAGCAGCCACTGTCTTATCCCTCCAGCTCATTTTTCAGCTCTAGTATGTTTCTTGGCAAAATCAACTCAGCAAATGTCCAGATTTATAGAGTTCAGCCACACAGCAACCTTTTTCAGGGCCACATGAACAGCTATTATTTAAAGCCTTTTACTGTGTTCGTAGAAAGGAACAAAGTGCACTTTCCCATTAAAGATTTAAAGCCTTTTTGTGGCAAAGCACATGTCACCCTGAAGGACATCTTGAGTCTTGCATATAGATGGGTCCTGTGCAACTTCCTCTGCAGGATCAACGGTTTGGTTCTTGGTAGTGGGAATTTTTTGGGAATTCTTCTGATCTTACCATTGGATTGTAGGATAAGATGTTTCTCAGGGGATTAGGAAGTGTCTCCCACATTGGCATTTAAGGGCGTTTTATTCTGCATCGTGCAGAGCAAAGCAAAAGCACAAGAAATACCTTGGGGACATGAAACAATTCCCCATGTTAATGCAGTGCTCTTCCCAAGGACTTAGAGATCAGCAGCAAGGCATAGACAGACATTTTTGTGCACATATAGTTAGGAGGCATCAAAGTGCTGTCACTACTTCAGCAGTTTGTTACACCCTCTGCTCCCCACCCCTGCGACCTGTGTGCATCTTTAACAGCATCTCCTGGATTATCCTGGCTGAACAACCTTTACCTAGGTCAGCCAGAGGCAAACGGGAAGAAATGAGGCTGGGCTGACCCTGTCCAGGAAGAGAGGACAATGGAACAACTCTGCTTTTCTGGGACTATAACCAGAGCTCGAGGCTGCAAATTTGGCCTCAGGCAGACTTTCAGCTCACCTGGGCTTAAAGAGCCGGTCAAGGTGGGCTCTGGGGGAGGATCCAGGGATGGATTCTATGCTTGGCAGAGACAGTATCCCCATAGGAGCAGAGCTGACACAGCCTGGGAAAGAGAAAGAGAAGGAAAAGGGGTTTGGGCAAGAATAGGGCCTGCTCATTTTTGTGTTTTGCCCCTCTCTGTGTACAAGCATCCCTGTGGTGTCTTCATTCCACAGGAAGCTGCTGGCAAAGGGAAAATCTTCTCAAGGCATAGATAGAAGTAAACCACCCTCCCCCCCACACACACACTCCACTCTTTATGCTTTCCACCTCCAATCCCACAGCATTTCTTATGACAGCTTGATGGGAAGGGGTGGGGGGGGATGTTTTTGTAGGGCTTTTTCCTTGAAGGCAGCTCGGTCCCCGTTTATCTGCATTCCCTGGGCTTTACTGCACACAGTGCTAATGGAATGCTTCCACGAGGAGCTTTTTCCCGGCTCTGCACAGTGGGGCAGCAGGAGCAGGCCCTGGGACAGCACCTTGACTGAGCACCCCTCTCCCCATTCCGTGCCAGGGTGCGAGGGTGGAGGGGACAACTCTGCCCTGCTATGAACAGACTCCCTGCCATGCCAATAGCCCGCCACCGGGTGATGGCAGTAGGAGAGCTTTAGTGATTTAAATGATGTACGTGATGGAGAACAGCTTGATTAATTCATACAGATTGTAGCTACTTAGCGCTCCCTTCATCTGGAACGATCTGTGGTCCTGTCTGCCCGCAGAAGTCACAAAGGTGCCCAGCTCCGGCTGCAGGTGATGCATCAGTCACCCCCTCCCCAGGGCACAGGGAGCTGCTTTGTGGCTGCACTGGAGTGACTGAGAGCAAGACAAGCACCAGGGATCTGCTCCACAGCACAGAATGCTGAGCCCCACCAGGCTCCTCTCCAGGGAAGGGGCTGCAGTCAAGGGACGTCTAAGCCCAGCTGAATCTTTCCAGGGTGAATTGTTTTTCAGAAACGCTGCTGGCTTTATCTGAAAAGTCAGCTGGCAGCATGTACATCCTGTGTGAGGACAGCTGGCTGAGGCTGAACCCTGAGACACGGCTTCGACACCGTGGCTCATGGGGTCAGCGAGTTTGGTCTCATTACTCTGCACACGATGGAAGAGTTTGGCCACAGAGCCCAAGTGAAACACGTGGGTGAAGGATGGGGCTGTTTGGTGGCCACTGCTCTGGGTGAAGAAGCCAAGGTCACACACAGACCCTCGCCTCTATCCAGAAGCTGCTTGGCCTTTTGGTTATGTGGAGGAGACAGGGCCCTCATCCTCCTTAAACTTTAATCTCTTAGCAGCAGCAAAAGGAGCAGTGGGCACATCCTGGTCAGCTGCTGAACCCAGCATGTGCCTCGTGTCACCTGCGGCATGAGGAAGATGTGGCTCTTGCCAGCAGCACTGGTGAAGACAAAGCCGAGCCCTGGTGCCTTGGTGAAAGGTGGAGCTGGGATTCCTGCTCCCTGGCACGCTGTCCAGCACTGCCCCAGGCTCATGCAGACAGGGTGAAGCTGTCCCACAGCAGCCCCGAGCCGGATTTGCAGCTCCCAGCACCCTGCGGCTCTGGTCACGACCTGTCCCTGCAGAGAAGAGTGGCAGTCCAGGACGCTGGGTCGCAGTGCCACCGTGTGGGCTCTGCCAGCTCCCAGAGCACCGAGAGAGGGACCTGGGGTGTTCTGACCTGGGTCTGGGTGCCTCCAGCTGCTGACTGATGGACCAGGGAAACAGAAGCATCAGCTGCAGCCAAGCATCCCAGCCTCTCTGAGGACACAGCACTCGTTGACTGGGATCACTTTTCCCATTCAAGTCCTGCGTGCTAAGGTCAAACATTTGCTGTTCTTGCATGTTTATTTAGAGGGTCCTTGAGGCAGGACCCTCAACAAACTCTCCCAAAATGGTGCCACCCTCTGCACTCCCTGGGCTGGGTGTCTGAGGGGCAAAGGCCCTTCACCACCTTCCTACAGCTGTAGGTCAGCGTAGAGCCAGGCTAAAAGGAAGCACAAAGCCCCTCATATCCTTCAGTGTTTGGGACTATTCTGTCACTACCCCATCTGTATAAACCGCATGCATGTTCTCAGGCAAAAAATCCTTCGCTTGTGTATTTTAATACCAGCCAAGTAAAACCATGTGGCAATGCCTTCGAGCTGTTGTGCTGCTGCTTAAGGACCCTGCATGAGAAACTGGGAGCAGTTCTCCTCCCAGACCTTCCAATCCTGGACACACACATGTGAAATCCTGCTGCAAAGCTCAGCATCTCTGGATGCTCTTGGATGCTCTTCAGAGCTGACACCCATCTTCAAAGCCACCACAAGCCCAGGGTCTGCAGCACCTGGGGATCAAAACAGCAAAACAGAGCTGAGCAAAAGAGATTTATTTTTTTTTAGGTCCATTTTTGGTGACAAAGAATTACTCTCCACTGACCATTGCCTTTGTAATGAATGGCCCTTCCCTTCTTAGCCCCTACTGTCAGGACAGGCTGCAGAGTGCCCTGGTCTGCAGCTTATCAAAGACCTGTGTTCCCTCTTTGGAGCCACAACAAAGTCCAGCTGTCCAGCCTGCTCCCTGAGACAGCTGCAGGAGCCTTCAGCCTTGGTGATGGTGGCCTTGGTGGAGGAAAATGAGGGAAGATGCCTGGTCCTGGGCAGGAGGGTCAGCTGTTGGATCTCCTGCCACTCTACACATGCTTGGTGCAGCAGCTCTCTCTGAGCCTGTCATCACTAGGATTTTGCTGGAGGGAGTCTCTGGAGACAGGAGCAACATTCCCCATGCCACAGTGCTGAGTCACCAGCAGGATTCCCAGCCAGGGCCTTCCAGGGGACACCAAGCTTTCCTTCCCCAGGGCTTCCAAATGTGTCAGCTTCTGGGAGACTCCCAGGTCTGGAGCTTTCCCAGGAATTTCCCAAGGAGCCTGGCTGGGCTGGGCCTCAGCACCTTCAGATGACACTGACAGCAGAAGAGGCTCTGCAGCCCCCCAAACCCCACTTGTCCTCATTGCCACAGGCACCAGAACAGCCTCAGTGCAACCATCAGTGGGGAAGGAGACAGCAAAGGCAGCTTTTCCCTCCAACCCACCCCACTTCCTGCAAGAATTCCAGTTCCTGCAAGAATTAAATCAAAGCCATGTGCTCCATGGCTGGCACAGCTGGGGTCTGAGCTGCAGCTCTGGGAGATGCTCCCTGAAGTTCTCCAGGACACAGCTCCAGCTGTGAGGAGTCTCTGGCCAGGTGGAACAGGGAAGATGCTCTGGCCTTTCAGAGCTGCAAAGACCAGCCTGGTGCTGACCCTCTGTCCTCAGGGACAAGCTGGGCAGGCCCCAGGGACCCTGTGGAGGAATAGAGAAGTGGAATGGGGGATGTGTCAGCAATTACTTTGCTTTCTCACTGCAGAACAGGCCAGTGAGTAACAACAATGAGCACTTCTGGGAAGTTTTGACCCAGATGGTGTGAGGTGGGTGAGAAGGTGAAGGGCAGGAGGACACTGAGCTGGGAAATTGAGGGCTTATGCTAATATTGACTTGGTGTGGAGTGTCCAGACTGGTGAGCCCATGAAACTCAGGGCTGAGGGGTTTCTCTTGTGGCTGGCTGTCCAACATGCCTGGGGCTACTAACATCAAACACAGCACTCAGAACAGCTCCCCTGTGCCCATTTTCTAATATTTTGGCATCCACCAGAAAATTCCCCACTAGGGAACATAGTAGGGTGTTTTTTTAATTATGAAAAAGCATATTGAGGTTAAAACAAGCATGACTTAAGACCTCAGCTCTTCCCCCTGGGGCCCTGTGGTGAGCAGCCCCCCTCAGCTGCCTTGCAAAATTATGTCACGTAAAGCAAGCTCTCATGAGCAAAGAGGTGGCCTTGAAGTTCTCGTGGCCAAGTTAAACGCAGCAGCTGCCAAAGCCCTTGGCCTGCACAGCTCCAGGTGAGTCTGCCCTGCAGCAAGCCCAGAGAGCTCTTCTGGAGAACAAGCAGGCAAAGTGTGGGATGTGGCAGAAGGCACAGCACAGACACCAGTCCATCAGGAATGAGAGCAGACTTCCTTTGACAGTTGCATTCATTCAGCTGTCTTTTCCCAGTAGCTGCCCCTGGAGAGCTCCACACACAGACCAGAGCACTGTGGTTTTTCCCCCTGGTTCTCTCTGCTCTGGAGTTCCATCCCTCTCTCACCTGCTCACAACATGCAGCTTCAGGCACTTCTTGCTTGCTGGAAAATGGTCACAGCCTGAACAACGGATCCAAAATCCCTTTCCCCACATCTGGCAACAGCTCTCAAAATTTATCACTTAAACCCGCCCGTTCTTACAGTCCTTGCTAATTAGCCCTTAATCAGGCTAAACATCAGTTCCCATTCTCTCCCCAAGATGACATCTCCCTACTTTTCCTGCCCATTTCCCTACCTTGTGTCCACCTTACCTGCTCAGCTGGGAGTGTTGCAAGGGTTACTGACAGCTGTAGCTGTGTAGAACTCCCCAGCATAGAGTTCAGCTTCTTCTTCTGCAAAAATAAGGGTGGATAATTATTTTCAAGTTACTGTCTTGTTATCTTGTTTACAGCAGGCAAATAAACTTCAAAGTGAAGCACAAATAGGCTTGAAAATGTTTACAAGCTTCTCCAGGCATCCACTGATCTGGCTCCTGTATGTCAGCTCCTCCAGCTGGGGACAGGGCTGTAGGGAGGTTTTTCACCACTTTGGGTGGCATTTCCCTAAGGAGCAGAGCAGTTGCTTTGAATTAGGGCTGTGCAAGAAGGTACTGCTGCAATAAAATCTCAAAAATCCCCTCTCCCTGGGACCTCCTGAGAGAATATTCCATGTTTTGTGGTGACTTGCAGGCCAGGACTAAGGAGGCATCACACATGGTTGGATCCACTGGCCCTGTTGCCATCAGGACTCCTGGCATCCCTCTCTCCCTCTAGCAGACAGGAGCCCCAATGCAGTATTTTATTAGTAAAAAGGAAATAGGCCTCCAGAAAACTTCCAAAAAGCCTGAGGATTTAAGATGTTAAAGAAACCATAATTCATAGGCAACAAATGCTGGCAGACTGAGTGCCAGAAGTGCCATCTAACAAGAGAGTGATGGAGCAACTGCTCCCATTCCTCATCTCCAGCACCCAGGGGCTGTTGTGTGCTCTAATTGAAAATGTGAGTGTAGAGGAGCCTGCTCTGTACAACCTTCTCAAGAAAAGGTCTATTAAGTTTAATAGATCTCAAGTGCTCCCAAAATCTATAAACAATGAGTCCTTGGGGGAGCACAGGGAGAAAGGGTCCTTTAAAGCATTGATCACTGAAACTGTAAACCACAAAATAAGAACTGTGAGTGCATTATTTAGTTTCATTCAACTATTTGGTAGAAGGAGACTTCACTGAAAACCTGTGCCCACAAACCTACCTGTTTTTTCCAACAGTATCAGATGGTGTGAGAAAAACTTATCTATCACTTCTGTCTCTGTTGTTTATCAGGAACAGCACAAACCAGTGCTGAGCTTTCCTTAGCTGAGCATCCCCACATCCTTGTGTCATAGCTGAATCCTCCAGGGGATGGTCCTTTGCACTCCCTGTGGATACTGCAGACCTGAGAGTCTCCCAGGAGCTCAGCAGCCCTTGCAAGTGCTAATTTTGCCAGGGTTAGGAATGATGCTGAGAGTAGCAGTGGCCAGAGAGGAAGAGGTTGAAAATGCTGAGCTACCCATAGTGTGGAGTCTAGACCAGCACATGATATATGCAACCCTGGTGCACCCAGAGGTTTTGCTTTCCTCCAGTGGTTGCATCATAAATGAGGTTGCTCCAGGCTGTGAGCTTTGCTCAAGATGTAGCTCCCTTCAAGGACAACTGAGGTGTGCTCTGGGTGCCATGATGGAAGAGTTAATGTAGCTGTTCTGTAGAGTTGGTTCAAAAGAATCCTTTTCCTTGCCTCATTTGGGAAAATATACATTTGTTCTATTTCAAATTTCCCATTAACAAAAAATAAAAAAAACCTCTCATTTAATTTAGAGAACAATGTTCACAATTCTTCACTGGGAGGGCAAAAAATGCACAGAGAAAACTGATAACAAATAGGCTGTGTTGCATGTGTTACACATGGACTGTGATCCTGTGATCCCTGTTCTCCACAGCTCTGCTGGCAGGTGAGTACCTGCTGATCAACTTCAGGGGCTCCCACCTCAGGCAAAGGTGCTTTTCACTGCCTGACAGGGGTGAGAGGGAGGTTTCACAGCTGGAACCAGGGGTGGGTGAGCAAACAGAGGGGCAGGAACACCATGATTTGGGAGAAGACAGATATCCCCAGCCTTTTATATGGGGACAATTTTACTAACCTGTTCAGCCATGTCTTCTATTGACTGGGAATCCAAAGCTAAGTCATTCCTTGGGAGTCCCCCCTGCATTATTATAACATTGCAGGCTACTGTTTGGAGCAGGAGATTGATGCAAAGGCTAAAATCAAAGGGTGGGAAAATGAGGAATATTGAGAAATTGCCATATTCAGAGACTTAAAAAAAAATAGGTGCTAAAACACCAAGCACTGTAAGGAACCTGCCAGTGTCACCTTGGCAGAGCAGGCTGGGCAGGGAGAGCTCTGCCCTGGGCAAGTCAGGTACCATCTGCAGAGACTCTCCTCACTCTTCCCAGCACCAGGAACCACTCAGGGCTGCTGCCTCCAGCCCTGGTGCCACAGTGCTGGGCACAGCATGGATGGAAAACAAATGGCAAGATCATTTATTCTGAAAAGACCTCCCAGTCTAAATGCCCGGAGACACAACAGGGAAGAAATTCCTTGGCTGAGCTGTAATCCTGTGCATAGGATCTGGCCACACAAATGCACTCCATGTGGCAGTGCTGTTTATGAAAGTGATGGATGTCGCATCCTCTCCTTTGCAACACACCAGAAATGATGCTCAGGTGGATTTCTGCCCTGGGAAATCTGTGCCTGCTGCCCAGGCAGGAGCTGTACCTGAGCACATGTGCTCCTGCCATCCCTCACCGTCAGATGAGAGGGACCAGAGCTGTGGCTGAAGCTCATTTGCAAGAGGGCTCTGCAGCCTGTACCCAAAGACCTCCCTCGTGTCTTTGTGGCTTTTCCAGGGTGGGACATCATTGTTCCTTGCAGAAAGGCATTTCACATCTCTGAGCTCACATATGTACCATATATTTGGTCGGTGAGCAAAGACTTCAGCTTCCCAGGGGCCACAACTGTGTTGAACACAGGGGACTGGCAGGGAGGGCTGTGTGAATTATGGCCATGGTGGGAAACAGCCTTCACTTCACAGACAAGCCCAGAAAGGCTTCTCAGGCACCCAGGCAGTGCTGGACTTTCAGAGTCTGGGGACCCCACACCAAGACCCTGCTCTGAGTCCACAGCACCAACATCTTCCACAGGGTGAAAAACCTCTGGGGTTTTCACCCTCTTGCTTTCAGTTCCTTTAAAATTCTATGGAAAGGGGATTTCCAAAGAACTGCTCATGTTCCTGTGTTATCACATATTGTAGCCAGTGTGCAGCACTACCCTTTTTTTGGCCTATGCTGGAACTTGTGGTTTTTTCCCTTGTATTTCTTCCAAATTTTCATTCTAAAATCCCTTCACTGAAAAGACTGGAATCTGTTAGTCAGGCAAGGTTATGTATATCCAGCAATCCTCTCTTTCATAAGCATCCTTGCCCTGGTGCAGCTGCTTGGACCATCACCAGGAATATGTCCCTGTCTATTTGGATCACGAGGGAACGTGATCTTTCATGTTGTAGGAGATTTACATATGGCATTTTCTCTGTAGCAGAATAACAAAACCCCACCCAAAGTCTCAAAGCTTCCAGGAAGTTCAGATACAGATTTTACAACTTGGGATCTATTTTTTGTTTGTCTTTCTTTTTAAAAACCCTTTCTTTTTTTCCCTTTGATGATTTTCCCTGCTGTTGAGGACAGATGAAAAGCCATAAGAATTGCTTTCCAGTGTCCTGGTCCAGCTCTGCACCCCATGCACACCCCAGCTGTGTGCTGGGAGGAGGCAGGGAGTGGCATATCCTCTTCCCCTGGCCACAGTGGTGAGGTGCAATGTGTCCCCACGTCTGGATGATCAGGGGACCACAACTGCACTTAACTGCACTAACCCTGTGGAGGAAACCCACTTCAGATGGGAAAGCAGGAGGGAAATTATGGCACTTGCAGGAGAAAAGTATCCTTCCCCCTGGCAGGGTAGCGCAGGTGTGAGCTCATTTCCAAAATATGCAAGACTCAGAGAAAACCCTCAGGCCCAATCTGTGTCAACAGCTTCATCTCCAGAGCTCTCCAGAGAGATAAAACCTCAGTGTGAGGATGTTGTGACAGTACCTCACAAGAGTCAGGCCAAGATCAAGCCACGTGTCCTAAAGCCACCCCACCTGCAATAGCCCTGGTTCAGCATCACCTGGGGCTGTGCATCACCTCCAGGCTGGGCTGCAGGTGTGTGGACAGCCAGCAGGAGATGCACACCTGCCTCAAGCTGCTCCCTCCCCCATTTTGCACCTCCTGGCACGGGAACACCTGCCAGAGGGAGAGCAGCTCATTTGTCACAGATGAAAGCTAACAGAGAAGTGCCCTCTCCCATCTCCTCCTCCCTGGGGATCCTCAAAGACTGGGACTGTCTGCAGAGGTGCTGAGAAAAGGAGCTGCTCCCCCACTGTCTGAATGAGACCATCCCCAGGAGAAAAAAGATGGGGACTGCAGATATCTGACACTTGGTGTGACTTGGCCATTCCCCTGTGGCCTAGACACCAACAAGACCCTGTGACCCATGGAGCTGGTGTCCACAGGTGTCTATTCTCAGGTAACAAGATCATAAATGATTCATGGGATTTGTTGTTCTCAGGTACAACTCAAACAAGCCCAAACCTTTGAGACCTGATGGCTTCATGCAATTTCCCTCCTTTCACAGAACCACTAGGATTAGCTCAATAGTCAGGCTGAACCAAACCAGAGCACTGCTTGGGCTCTGTGTGAGCACAACTGTAGAGCAAGTGTCATAAAGTCCCATAAATGCACCCATAAAGGAGAACCCCCTATCTAAATACATGCACACACACTCACAAAAGATTCTTTTCCTGACATTGTATCTGCACATCATCAGCATTTGGCTTATAACATGATTTCAGTTATCAGAATCTCACTTGTAAAGTAATTTGTCTGACCATTGAGTTTCTGTGGAGAATAAAAATGCAACTTGGGGAAATGAGAGGGAGGAGGTGAAGTGTTTTCCAAGTGATCTCAGTGGCTGATTTTTTTTCCCAAACTCTGTAATGGGTACTGCTAGGGAGAAACCTTTAAGAACACATGAAAACACAAATGAAGGCTGGAATGATGTCTAGTATCCAACCCAATAATTCTCCTCCCAGTAATTTCTTTAAGCCTCATACTTGGAGTTCAGCAGGTCATAAATTTTGCCCGCTCTGAAGTTAACTGGATCCACAAGATGCAAATGTATTACTCATACACTGGTTAATTTGTATGCTCATTGCTTTCCAACCTCTCCACAAATTGATTTTTAGATTCGGTATTTAAGTCAGGAAGATATTTCCTGCCTCATCCCTCAGAAGGTCACAGCACAACGTGGTGCTGCTGGCTGCCACGGGCAAGCAGAAAGTCAGGCAGAGGGCTGGAGAACAAGTTCCCCCATCTCAGGCTGGGGCAAAACTCACTCAGGATGCAAACAGCACCTGGCAGGTGCCTGTTAGGGATTGTGCTCGGGGCAGGAAAGCAGAACTACACGGGGGTGGCTGGGCAGAAGGGAAGCAGGGCAGTAAAACAGCTGAGAGGGTGCAAGCTGACAGCTCCAGGTGCCTCCTCTCCTCCCACTTGCATCTCTGGATTCATCTGCCGCCTTGAACCACACCAGTGGCTTCTGTCCTCTCTCTTGGTAGGGATATACTGATTTTTTAACCCATTTGAAGGGTGTTGTCCAGGCTGTCAGTGTCCTTGCTGGCATCCTGCAGTCTCCATAAGTTATCCAAAGCCCCCCTCTTCATATCTGGAAGCTGGCTTGAGATGCTGCCAGGCACTGAGGTGAGATGCCAGTGCTTTTCTCAGGCAGGGACTGGGACCCAGGACCATGGTGTGACCACGGGGTCAGCTCCAGGGCTGCCAACTTCCAGTGCCTCTCTATGAAAAGCTGTCAGTACTCGGAAAAGTGCAAGTCCACCAACTTGGAAGCAAGGCTGGAATATGGCTCCATTCCAGGCCTCAGCTCCCTGGCTCTTGATGGTGTTTTGGAAAGATTAACCTTCACATGGAAGCAGGAGATCATAACAAAAGGGCACAAAGGTCCAGAGCAGCTTCAGACTTAATAAACTGAGCCATTAGAGATTCACCTCTGATTTGCATCAGACACAGGCCCCTGGAAAGCTTTCCTGCCTGTCTCTGCAAGTTCCTATTAAAGAAGTTCCTAAAATCCTTCAGGGAGTGAGCTTCACCCCCTCACATGTTCTCATTACATTCCTCCCTCACCCTCTCCAGGATGTCACATCCATGTCTTGGTCTCTGCTTTTGCTTTCTTTTTTCATTCGGTTACATTTTGACAGTGATTCTGCAGCCTTTATGTACTGGCTCCTGCTCTGTTTGTATTCTAGGAAACATTTACTGCCTGTCTGGCTTGCCAGCACTAGGATTGCTCACCATCCCTTGGGAACAATGAGAAATGATGTGTCAGAACTCACCCGCTTCCCAGCACTCCCTGTTTAATACGAGGACCCCATGGGCAAGAGAACAAATAGATTACTACAATTTATATCTCTCTGGATAATGTCTTGCAGCTTATCTTCCCAATTGGGATATTGTTCACTCTGTTGGGCCCCTTTCAGCTAAGGAATTGTGCGATAGTGGCATCTACAGTGGTGAAAAATTGCTGGCCTGACAGCAACAGCATTATGGGAAAACCAAGATTTCCCCCCTTTTTCTATTCTCAGAGATGTTTGTTATAACGTGGTGGAAGTTAGGGCTTGGCAGGGAAAGGTTTCTGAGTCCCCTTAAAACTTCTTGTGATTTCCAAAGGTTCCCCATTCTTCAGTGAGACAAAGCCCAGAACTTCCACTCTTTAAGATGGAAATTAAATTATCCCCTTGGCCAGGACCCAGCATGGTGACAGGTTGCTTCTGCCCCACTCTGGGGTGCTGGGGCTCAAGTCCCTGTTGCTGATATGTCCAGGCCAAATGGTGAATGGACCAGGGTGGTTTTTGGCTGTCTTGAAGTGGCTCTGCCTCTTAAACTGCCTGCTGGAGGTGCTTCATTTTTGGATTCAAATGTCCTTTTCAAACCACAACGTGATGCTGGGATTTCCACATCCCTTGGCCCTGAGGTTTTGGAAAAATTCTAACCTGACCAGTGGTAAGCAGATCTGAGCAAGGTCCTGCCTGTCCCAAAATAATTTCCAAGACTGCATAAACTAGCAGTTGGACTCAATGTTCTTAACAGTCTTTTCCAACCTAAATGATTCTATGGATATATGTTTCTAAATCTCATGAAAAGTGGTTTATGACCATCATAATTTTCTGCAGAAAACAGATTTGTCTGAAAACTTCCCAACCCACTCTAACAACAGCACAGCACAGAAGCACAGCATGTATTGAGCAATTAGCAAAGTCCTCCTGCCCTTCATCTTTTACCTGCTGTCTTTATTTTCCAAAATCTTCCTAAAACTAAATCAACAATCACTGTCAGGGTCCCCTTCACCTCTCAAAATACCTTCAAGGTCACCAAGCAGCCATGTCATCATGTTCTGCCCTACCATGTTGTGGTGGTGTCAGGTGATGTCACAAGCCAGGTGGCCCCAGCTCTTTTCATCTCAGACCTCGGCTGACTCAGTTTGACTTTTCCTGCCCCCATGGTAACTGGAGTTGGGAGTTCTTTGACTGAGGACTTTTTAATTAAACTCATCGTGCTCTGCCCGGCCAAGATGGGTGGTTTGAAGGAAACGGAGAGGAAGGAGGTGGCTCTTCATGCCTGCAGAAACCTCTGCTGCTTGTTTAGCCTGCGAATCCCATTAAGAAATTTCACTGGGAGAGCTCAGATTCCCATTGTTGCTCAGCCTGCCCTCAGTGAACACCAACACCCTCTGCACCTCCCAGCCTGCACAGCACAACCCATCCCTCCCCACACTCACCTGGAAAGGCCTGAGCATCCTTGTCTGAAGCTTCCTGATGCAATCAGCAGGCTGGAAGCCCTCATTTAGCCCCTCCTGTTCACACGGGAAGCCTGCCAGACCGACAGCCCCGTGTGTCCCTGAAGGGCAGCACAGACACAAGGAACCCTCTCTCCCAGAAGAGCCATCTCCTCTGGCAACCTCATTCACTCTGCCCAATCAATCCCAACCCTCTTCCCAGCAAGGAGGCCTTATTAATCCTGGTAGGATGGAGAGGGAGATTTGTGGTCCCAAAGATTTTCCCATAGGAACAGGAGTGAGACCACCAAGCCTTCCCAAGTGACCACCCAGATGGAAATAACCTTTGGCCAGTGTTGGCGTGGGCTGGGCTGGATGTTGGACATGGTGCTGCTGAATAAGGGGGCAAGGATGCAAGGAGACTGTGGGGAATTGTTTAAGAGAGCTCTGAGAAATATTGGTTGAGTGCTTCCATTTAATTATTCACTCTGCTTAATTTGCACTTGGACAAGATGAATCGTTCATTGACTGTGCAGTCTGGAAGCAAGTCCTTCCTGACTAAACAGACTCAGCATTAAATGGTAAAATAAATGAAGGCCAAGCAAAGAAAATTCCTCTTCTCTGATTGATCATGTCAGAGCAAGATTCCTGTAGGGAAGCCAGAGCTGATAGAAATATAAACACAAATTCTACCACTTGGCAGAATAACTTTCTCCAGTTTTCCCTTTATTTCTGTAATAGATTTTTTTTTCAGGCAATTTTGTTTTTGCAGAAAATATTGCACTGACAGTGTTGTCAATGTCACTGCAGATGATGTCAGCTGGAGGTCTGGGTGAGTGAGTAGCACAGGCAGAGCCAGTCTTAAAATGCTGGGATTTTTTTTTTTGGCTGGGGTGTCAGGAGGCATGGAGGGAATCACCTTTATGTGCTTCAAAAACCCGGAAAGTAGAATTTTCAGACTTTGAGTCCTCCTGTCTTCATAGTCTCCATCATCTCTGTTTACAGAGAAGCAGGGCCACTATGGGGCACCTCATCTGACACTTCCACCTCAGGGATCTGTCTGAGGACAGGAGGAATCACCTTCTGGCTCATCTCAATGACCTCAGCTGCAGCCACACAGCCACAGATTTCTGGTCCTGTCAGCCCAATTTTGGGGCTCCCCTCCCAGGTCAGGCATTGGCCACCCACTGGCAGGACATGGGCAAGTTGACTCCACTTTCTGCTCTGTTCTATGGAGTTATGAAATATTTCAGGGCATTTGCTAAATAGCTGCAGGTATTTAGAGGCTCTCCAGCCCAGCAGGATCCTCATCTACATTTGGCTTCAAAGCAGTAATTATATAAATAATGGACGGGTGGATTTACACAGGAGTAAAGCAACAACATCTTCAGCCCTTGATTTTTAACCACTGACTACCAATAAAGACTCTGGCAAACTGGATTTATTCATTTACTAACCTCAACCCTTGAACTAAATGACTGGCAACCATAACTCCAGTGTGAAATCATTCAACCCTTATTTTCAGGTTTTTAAAATAAACAGGACCAAGCTTCACACAATACAGATGTGAAAATTCTTCCAACAGAAATGTCTGAGCCCAGCACATGCTACATTAATTTTATTTTCCTTCTTTCATCCTGATTAAACTGTCCACTAGTAATTCTTTGCCTCTGGCCAAATGCAAACACAATTCTGCCACTAATAGGAATTGAGTCTGTCTGCATAAAAATACAATTAAAGTAACAGTACACTTCACATTTCATGCCAGTCAAATTCTCAAGTAGGTCTGTTATTACAGGATTTCTCATGCATTGTTAGAATTTTTTTTGCATTGCACTCTAAGCAAGCGATTTTCTTCTCCGGTCAATCAGCATTAAATATAATGTCATGCCTTATCTTGGCTTGAAATAATAACAATAAAAAAAAATCCTGTCCCAGATGTTTAAGATGTCTTTTCTGAGAAGTCTTTAGAGATGTGAAAGATTTGCCCACCCAGCATTTCAAGGGACCCATGGATTTTTACATTTTCTGCCAAATCCCAGAATGACCCAGACAGTTACACACTAAGGAAGCTCTGCTGAGGTGAGTGAAGGCTGATTTCAAATCACTGCTCAGAGCCAGACAGAGAGGAGGTTTGATCCCAGCACCTGTAACTGGAGAGGAGACTGCTTTCAGTCCAGTTATCACACCACTAGAATGGAAAGGGATGAGCCTTTCCCTCCAGCTTTAATTCTTCTCTGTTCCCAAACCCAGTTGGACCTGGGAGCCAAAGCTTTGGCTTTGAAAATTATCATTTCCTAATGAAAAAAAAGGCTGTTCAGAAAACTCCTACCTAGCAGTACTGGCATCTGAACTGGGCCTGGCAACACCAGCACAGCCAACCCAAGGGTCAGGCCTGTCCTTCAAAGGAAACTCTCCATCCACCAGGGAGGAGAGTTCAGCCTCCGGAGCTCTTCTCCCTGAGCCAATCACTCTAACTCAGCATTCCCCTGTGCCTTTCCATCACAAAACCATTTGCACCCTACTAAAGTGCTGCCACTTGGTCTGGGGACAACCCTGCAATCATACTTTGCAGCAGGGACAGGTTGATGTATTGTGGACAATTCTCGTGCTTCAGCGCAGAAAAAGCTGCATTTATTGAGGTTTGGGAAGGTCTTTCTTCTAAAAGCCTTTCAGACATGACACTGAACAGCTGTGAAGGAAGAGAAAGGTCTGGAAAACCAAGAAAAGGCTGGTTGAGTTGTAAGAAACTTTTGGCTCGTGTGCATGAGGTTAAAGGCCAGAACCTCTGAAATATTTACATCAACCTGGTGTTGTTTAATCACTTGTGGAAAATTGTAGGTTTATCTGTACTGGTGCATTAAAAAAAAGCCTTAATGCAGCAACTCATCTCACAGCTCACTCTGAACAACCTCTGAACTTCATTCTATAGCCAATTAATTCAATTGCTTCTTTTATATCTGCTAGAGCCAAACTTGAGCAAAAAAAGCTCAGCCACCCTTTTTATCGCCTGCCAGCACCCAGCAGTCATCAGAGAAGGCTCCAATAGGTCATAATTTAGTCAATATTTTACTTTACAAAACACATGAAAACCCTTTGACATCAAAAGCAGTAGATTTACAGATGCTGGGCATTTACAGATATGGCTGTTCTGCCAAACTATGAGCGTGATCACTAGTTCAGATTAAACGTCTGTTATTGCCTGGGAGTGGAAATTGGCACTCATCCATCGGCTCCCCAAATTCAATTCAACATCTCCTACAGATTGCAACCATGTTTCCTCTCTGGCTGGCCTTTACCAGGGTCAGGGCTACAGATTGAGGGGTCAGATACCTGCCAGCCCCCAGCATCACCCAGAGCTGTGTCTTGTCCTCAGCTGCTTCACAAATGCATTTGTCTATAAGTTCACATGTCATGGAGTAACCCTTAAGGATGCCTTAACTGGGAGCAGATACACAATTGTCTGCCCTCATGTCCCCAAGGACAGAACCTCCCCCCGCCAGGTGTCTGATGGTGGTGGGGAATTCTCAAGGGATCAGGACAATGGAAAAATATTTCTCAACACACCAGGAGCTTTTTTTCAGTGCATTTTTCAGAGTGACAGTGGAAAGGGTGGGGGGATATGGATGGCCCATCTAGCACAGCTCTTTACGTGCTGCATTTCCATTAAGGCGTGCAATCGAAGAGTTTTAATTTTATGGCATCTGCATTGGGGACAGAAAAGCTTTTCATTTCCTCTTCTCCATTGATATTTTGTCCATGAACCAAGCAGTTTCATTAACAAGTAGGTTTTGCTGAAGATGCATCCACCAGTAAATTGCTCTGCTACAATGTGGGACTAGAGTGGATGGATTTCAATTTGCAGGACTCCTGGCTTCTGTTTCAAAATCTGCATTAACTCCTGAGTTGACCCTTGGCCTACCATGAGCTGAAATCTTATCTTATTGAAGTGGCAAGGAAGAGAGTGCCAGTCTCATTAGACCCTTTCTGAAGTCATTTACTTTGGGTTCTGCCTGCAATAATTCTCTTAAGTCTCTATTTTCATTACATGAAATTTGTCTTGGGAGGAAAGAGCTCCTTTAACTCCTCACTCAGCCCAGTGTCACTAGGCTTCCTTCCTTCAAGAAGGACAGGGGATATTCCAGGCGTTTGCCCTGCTCTTCAGCAGTCTCACCTGCCAGCTTTTTTTGGGGAATTATCTCAGAAGATGCAGCTCTGCCAGTGGCATCCCAGCACCACTCTTTCCCAATGCAGGCTTTTAATGATGCTTCTTTGAGCTTCCCTTCTTTTCTGCATGGAAGCAGAGACACCACCAACCCACCAGCAACATCCCAAAGTATCCTTTTGGGTGCCTGTTCACTGATGAAGACAGGCAGGATGCTTCTCCTCCAAACACTCAAAAGGTACAGAAAATCCTGCCCCACTTTCCCCTGCAAAGCTAAAAGCCTCATGTTTCACCTGCAGGTAAAACCCCAACCAAATCCCCTCTGCCACCATTTCGGTGAGAGCTGAGGAGATGCTGTTTTCGAGTGTCCTGGGTTGATGTTGAATTGTATCCCCATTCGTCTGCTTAGCTCAGAAATAAGTTTTGCACCTTTAAAACTGAATCTGAGAGTGAAGGAGAAGCAGTGGAATGTCTGAGGCAATTGTTTTCAAAACATAAAGATCAGAGTTTTCAGCTTTCCTTCACTCACGGCCTGTGCTGTCTGCAGTGCGGACGGTGAGAGAGCTCTCCTTTGCTTTTTGTTAGTTTTTGGCTGGCTGAGGCAGAGAAGGTCTCCAGACTGAGGTTGTTTTTTCCTTTTCCTTGGAACTGTTTAAACCTGCTCTGAACTAAAACACAGCAGAGCCCCCAGAGCTCAGCCCTGTGGCCCACTGGGCCTGGCCAGAGCCCGGCATTGCTCAGAGCCAGAGGGACTGACAGCGCCTGAGCGAGCCGAGCTGCAGCCCACGGGAGAGACTTTGGGAATTTGTCACCTCTATGCTTAGGCAAGAGGTTTTGTTGTTCAGTTTTTGTTCATTTGTTGTGCTGGAGAATGCTTTGCCTGTTAACTAAACAAACTTTTTCCACTTCCCTCCAAGGAAATTTTTCTTCCCCGAACCAGCTGAGGGGAAGGGCCGATTGGATTTGCTTTCCAGAGGGACCCCATCCGGAGGTTTCTTCCCAAATTTGCCCTAAACCAGGACATCAAGAGATGCTGCGTGGTGAGGTGTAGATCTGCTCTGCCTCGTGTTCAGTGGTTCACAAGGGCCTATGCAATGCTGCTACAGGATTTATTCTGCCCCAAGTTTGCTCTCAAAATCCTTCAGTCTCACCAAGCAGGATACCTCCAACCTCACCTCTTCATGCCTCTCCCAAACTTCATGTGCCCATTTCCCAGACATCCTTCGTCTTGATTGCTGCCCAGGTCCCACCCAACCCACGAGAAGGGCCCCTCCACCCCTCAAAAACCTCCCGGCCCTTGAAGAACCAGCTCCAAGCACAGCTGCCATCNGCACAGGCAGCGCTGCCAGCCCGGCGATGGGAGCGCGGTGCCGGCAGCAGAGCAGATGTGCCGGGGAGCGGGCGGGGGGCGGCGGGGCAGGGGGCCCTGGCAGAGGAGCAGCACGGAGGGGATGGCAGCTGGAAGACAGACGGCCTCTCCACAGCCTCGTGCCGGGGACAGGGGAGCCCCTTCCAGCCTGTCCGTGCTGCCGCTGCGCGCTCGCATCCTCATCAATAACATCCAGCCGCTGTGATGGATGGAGAGCGCTTGGGGATGAACCGCGGCCAGCTGCCTGGAGCTGCCCTGGAAAAGCCACATTTAGCCAAGAACCCGGAGGGTTTTTTTCCTCCATCCTGCCAGGTTTGGAAGTACAAGGGTCGCCTTCGATTCCCTGGCTGAGATGAAGTTATTTGAATCGCCTTCTGTTTCCCGTGGGGTGATGCTGTACTCCAGAGAGCAGAGAGGGATACAGCTGGAGCTCAGGGATGGCTCTTCGTGCCAGAAAACAAGAAACAGCTTTTCCCCAGTGGATGTTCTGCTGTTACTGAGGTGTTTTGCCTTTCAGTGCACAAAAACACCGCTTAACCAGAAAAATAACCCTCAAATTTAAATATTGCAATTTCAAGATGTTTGCACCTCTGATTTTTGAGCTTCAGCTGCGTGGGTGAAGAAAATAAAAGCAAACCAAGCAATTAAACCCACACAGACATGCAAACTGAAAGATGCAGACACGAAAATAATAGAAAATCAAATCCATTAAGGCCTCCTCAGTCTCACCCAGATGTGCTATATCATGGGTGAGCATCATCCTCTTATGGTTCTTCTAAGCAGGGATGTTTTTAAAGTTCACAGTTTCACACAGGAAGTGGATGTGGCACCAACATCGTGTCAAACTGAAAAGACTAATTGAAACAGCTTTAAAAGTTTATTTGCTTCCCTGAAACAACTCTGAAGATAAGCAGAGTTATTTCTGACATGAGAGTATCAAGGATTCAAGTAAATACAGTCCTGCTATAAATAAATAAATAAATAAACACAACAAGTGCATCAAAGCTCCCCTAAAATATTTTATGGGAAATGGGCCAGATCTTCCAGTGGTGCAAATGAGTGTCTGCCCACTGAAGCAAACCAGCCTGTGCTGGTTCACCTTAGCTCACCTTAGCTGAGCACCTGGCCTTAATTTCAATACAATATGTGAGTGGCAGACACTGAAAATAGCTGCCTGCCTTTAACAAAGGGATGTCATTGACCTGAGCAGATGAGAAGAAGCCAAACAATGCTGCCAAGCTCATTGTTCCTGTCTGGTGGGACAGGCACAGTCAGACACAGTTCCTGGCATCAGCTGGGGTGTTTTGGCATGCTGGGGCTTGGGTGGGAGCCCTGGAGGGTTTATAAAAGGAGATGGATGTGAGCGACATTGGGAATGCCATGATATAAATCACCCCATTGCAAAGCTGATTTAATTGCTGCTGAGTCTCAGTGCTTTCTCTGTGTATCCACAGCCCCTCACTAAGGGCCTATGACAACCTTAGCACCTCCTCTGTGGAGTAAGAAGGATGGAGATCAGGACATGAATTCCAGAGCTGGAAACAATTCCCTCACATCAGGGTATTTACAGGAGCCTTTGGGGAAGGAGACAATCTGTCCACTCTGAAGTCTGGGAAACTGAGGCAGGGAGATGTCTGGGCTTGCAGGTTCATCCACCAAAACCATTGCTTCCAATTCCCAGTGACTCTTTTCCTCTGCCAGAAAAAGTTATTTCTTATAATGTCATCCCTGGCAGACCTTGAGGGGGAGGCCAGGGGGTCATGATCACGTGGGGTTTGGTTTCATGGGAACACAGGATAAAAACATACCAAGATTTGCATTTGATTCCTTCATTTACGACTGATTTTGAAACCTTCGGTGTTGTATTTCCAAGCTTTTCCCACAGAGAGCAAAGCTGTGAGTTTTCTTAAAATAATCTATTGCACAAAGCAAGGAAACAGACAGTCCTCGAAAATCTCTAGACTCTGGGAGGTGAGGATTGTAAAAAGAGGAACACTCCTTTCCTACTGCCCTCTGAAAGCTCATGCTGTAACCACCACATCTGCCAGAACAAGCAGCCCTGCAACACAGGCTCCCATCACCCCATCTTGGGATGGGGACACTGCTGGGGGCTGAATGACGGCTGTGTACCCAGCTGGCAGCTTTGGAACACTCACTTTATCCAGGCAGGGGCTGCCAAGGGTGACAGGTTTAGTGGCAGCACCCACTGGGTCAATCCCTTCCTTCCTTCCCCTTCCACCTGTGTGTGGAATCACACACCTACAGATGCCTCTCCACCGCAGCGTTGTGCAGAGAGTGATCTAAAATTAGCTGGGTGGATTTCATGTCACACAGCTTCCCTCTGCTTTCGAGTGCTCGGCTTCCTGCTATATTTAAACCAAAGGCAACTGGTAAACAAAGGCTTGGTGCGCTCTGCTCTGACAGAAATAGGCACTGCAGCTATTTTTATCCTGCAGACTACACACAATGTGTGTCCAAGTTACAACCAGCAGCAATAAAAATATCCCAAAGAGGGTCAAGACACTGCTATGAGCAGTGAACAGCAATGAAACCACTCTGCTCTCTGAATGCCAGTGAGGCAGCCTTATCTAGATCCCATTTCTCCCTTTGAGGCTCATCACACAAAAGCCTCACAGGAAGGAGATGGAGTTGTATGCCATGCTTTACATGGATTTTTTTCCCCCTCAGGTTTTGTATTTTAGTTTAAACTGAATATTGCACTGGAAATATCAAAGCACCTTGGTGACAGGCTGGATGCACGAGGGCTATTTCAGCTCTGTCCAGTGCTGACACACATGGGTGAGATGCTCAAGGTGAAGAAAGAGGTTTTACCTTTCAGGTGACTTTCAGGAGAGGCTCTGAGGCTCAGATGCTCCAAGGCAAAAGCAGGAAGTGGTGTTTATAGCACTCTTAGGGTTGATGGTGTTTATTCTGCTAACCCTGGGGTGGCTGCCCTTGTGGGACATCACAGGCAGTGCTGAGCAGGACAGAGTGCAGTCACCTGGGGACTCACACAAAGTCACCTGGATGCCTGTGGCAGGAATGGACACTGGATTCAGGCCCTCTGGGAGAGGGTACAGAGCACTGATAACTGGCCAGGACCTCACATCCTCAGAGTCTGACCTCCTGCCTCCATCCCCACAAGGTTTTAATGTCATGCCAAGCTCAGGCACATCCCTGGCCTTCAGCAGAGCTTTGGGGAGCATTACAAAGGGGTCAGACCAGACAGTACTGTGTCTGTTTTTTTCATTTTCTTCCTAGTAGCTGATATACGGCTGTGTTTTGGATTTAGGATGAGAATAATTATGATAACACACTGATATTTTGGTTGTTGCTAAGCTGTGCTCACCCTAAATCATGGACTTTCCAGTGTCTCTGCCAGTGGGGAGGCGCACAAGAAGCTGGGAGGGAGCATGGCCAGGACACTGACCTGCATTCCTGAATGGACCAGAGGGACATTCCATACCACAGAACATCCTGCTCAGTGTATAAACTGGGGACAGCTGGCTGGGGGACTCTGCTGCTCAGGGTCAGGCTGGCACCAGTCACTGGGTGGTGGGAAATCGTGTTGTGCACCACTTGTCTTTCTTGGGTTTTATTTCTTTCTCCCTTTTTGTTGTCTGCCTTTTCAGTACAATTATAATTATTATCTTTTATTGTTATTACATTTTATTTTATTTCAATTTTTAAACAGCCTTATCCCAACCCATGGATTTCACCTTTTTTTGTTCCAATCCTTCTCCCCCCACCAGCAGTGGAGAATGTGAGCAAGCAGCTGTGTGGTAATTAGTTGCCAGCTGGAACTAAATCTCCACACCACCTTGATCTGGACCTGCCTCTGGAGCCAGTCTGCAGGCCTGCTGTCCCCAGCCAGCAAGCCCACAACAGAGCAGAGGTGGCTTCTCCCTTGTTCAGCCCTTTCCTCCCACTCTGGAGACCAACCCTGTGCTGACCACGGGGGAGCAGGCAGGGATGGAGGGGTTGCCACATCTGGCAGCAGCTGGGAGGGCAGTGCCCCACAGCTGGCACACTGGGCACAGCTCAGAGCTTGGGAAAGGAGAGACCTGGGTCCCCCACCAGCCCTGGCTTCTCCCTTGGCTCTCATTTATCACCAGTACAGGCACAGCAGGGCCCTTTCTTTTATGCAGCAAATCATTAAGAAGAAAGGAGGGTGAAAAAAAAAAAACCTTTTAGTAACAACTGTAAAAAAAAAAAGGGAGCAGTAGGGAGGCAAGCATGCAACCACAGACAGATAAATGGAGTCTGGTTACAGAACACTGGAAGTTCAGCTGGGAAAGGGGACCATAAGGAAGGTGAGGCTTAACAAAAACCCCTTGNAAAAAAAAGGGAGCAGGGGGGAGGCAAGCATGCAACCACAGACAGATAAATGGAGTCTGGTTACAGAACACTGGAAGTTCAGCTGGGAAAGGGGACCATAAGGAAGGTGAGGCTTAACAAAAACCCCTTGGGACAGGGTTGGTCTGGAGCCAGCAAAGAGACTCAGTCTCCTCCTGGGGCCCAGCATCAGGGATCACAGACACAGGTGAGCATTTCCATTAAGTTTGTGTGGCCTTTCAAAGGAGAACCAAGCTTTTTGAGCCCAGCTGAAGGCACAGAGAGAGACAGTGACCCACTGAGAATGGCTGGGTCAGTATCACTGTGGGGCATTTGGAGGGGCTTGGTTTGCTGCACCAGGCTTAAGGTGGGGCTGTGGGAACCTGTGTGACTCCATGGGGTACCTAAGAAATATATCCAGGCCTGTTTGCAGCAGAAGATTCTCACTCGTCTGCAGCAGGCTCCTTGCATAGAGATACGTGTTTTGTCCACCCTCCCAAAGATTTAGCAAAGTCAGTGTCCTGAGTAGGGCTTGCTGGGTTGGCTTTTACAACATCCATCTCCTTGGCACTGAAGGTAGGGGTAGGCAACTGCCAGTATCTGTCATTACCCTCTTTCTTGCTCCTTGCCAGCTTTATTTTATACATTTTTTTATTCCTCAGTGTAAAAGCTTCCCTAACTAGTCATTAACCTCAGTCACAGGACACAACCATTAAACATTATTGTGGCTGTAACATGGTACATTACTTGCAAGCGTTTCCTCCAGCAAGGGAGAAAAAAAGAGACCTGCATTAAGGTCAGGATTTGCCTGCACATGTATTAAATCAGCATCTGGCACCACAGACCTGTTGCAAGGAGTGTGTCTGAATGGAAAGGACATTTTATGGGAAGAGTGTACCTTTCTTAATTAAACACACAAGTGGGGAAACTCATCTTCAGTTTCACCTCAGAGAACAACCCATGCATTCAGATCCCATACTCAGCTTTCCCCATGACACCATAGCCCTCTGCCAAGTGAGTGATATGTCCTTGTGGACAGACTGTCCTTAACCTGCTCAAAACTTTCTCTCTACTCACAGCCCTTCCTGGGCTCTGGAAATAGGAGCTTTTACAGGAATCAATTTTATGGATGGGACCTAGAAAGGTCCCCTGTGCCACACTCTGCTTGTAGACACCAACTGAGGGGGGAAAAACTGCTTTGGAGATTACAGTAGGCACAGCTTTTGCTGCCCACCAGCGCTGCAAAGCCCCTGGGCTGGATCTCACAGTCCTGACACACAAAGAGAGGGAGGAGTGGTCACTGCAACCCTTCCTTCATGGAGCGCCCTGTGCCAGCTGATGCGGCAATCAGCTGTCTGGGAATGTCCTGCATTATCCAGGGAGCCTTCCTGAGAGGAAGACAAACCTCCTGTGCCTCACACACAGCACGTGACCTCCAGAAGTGAAATCTCTGCGGATGCAGCCCCGGGCTGACGGGGACTGGTTACGATGGGCCCTGCCCGTTTCCATCCGTCACAGGACCCAACGAGACATGACTGATGTGAGTGGAGCTGACAGAGGCTCAAGACCCCTTCCCCATCTGGGGACGTGCCACCAGGCCAGGGGGGGAAAGGCTGCCTTTTCACACATGGGGGCTGTTTCATCCAGCAGCTCCCTTCTGACAGCGCACAGTCCTACAGCTGCAGCACCTGCCTCACAGGCTTGGTACAAGCTCCCCTTCCACCTCGCCGCCTCCAAGAGCACATCCTAAATTGGAAGTGGCATGACATGAAGAGTGCCCCCCTCCAAAACCAGGCTGAGCTCCCACTGCAGGCTGGGGGTGCCCCAGTGCTCATTGTCACACATCGGCGCCCGTCAGGGGAACGCGGCCCCGTGATTGACGGCGTTTAATGAAGACCTTTGATGTTCCAGGGAAGCGATGGCTGTTTGGCAAGGTTGGTTGAGTCAGAAGAAAGGGAAAGGCTGAGGCTGGCCAAGCTGAGCCCGTTGTGCTGGCAGGGCTCCATCTGGAGCACTTAAATCTGGTTGGAGCCGGGCAGGTTGGAGGTGGGAAGTTTTGGGGGTGGTTTCACTCCAAATGCAGGCTGCCTCCCCAAGTCACCGTCCCTGTCACTCACCTGGTGCCAGCACCACTGCCTGCAGGTCAAAGCCTGGAGTCCTCTCTCATTCCTTGCACCCAGGGCTGAACTCAAACCTGCATTACAGACAGAAATGGAAACGTCAGCATTTCGTCTGGGAAATTGTTAACAAATAAGAAATCTCTCCAAGAAAGAGAATTGCAGTTAATGACCGCACAGTTTTGAGAGGAATGAGGGATTTGTCTTTACAAACAAGCTGTGGGTCTGCTGGTAAACAAAACTCGTGCTGAGAGATAAAGGAAACAATGGGAAGGATTCCACTAATTGATCAATGGAAAAAAGAGATTTGCCTTTACAAGCAAACTATAGGTTTGCTGATAAATGAAATTGGATATTGAAAGATGAAAGAAACAATGGGGAGAAACCATACATTCCATAAGAATCAAAAATTAAAGGGGAGGGTTATACATTAGAGGAGAATCTTAGGTATCAGGCACTCCAGGAAGTCTGGACCTCTCAAGCACCTGAGCCAGTGGGGAAAGAGAGTGGGAAATGCTGCAGGGAAATTGGGATAAAAAGGAGGCTGTGTCCTCCAAAAATTTGAGAGATGCCCCATGGCCTCTCCCTTTATTTGAATAAGGTAAAAGGACTCCTCTGTCTCCTTTTTGGACATAAACCTCTGGTGTTTGTGGATTAATTTTCCTGTCAGTTTCAACTTCTCACTGGGGTCGTTGATGTGGTGAGGGAAGCACTCATCTTTCTGCAGGCCCAAAATCTGACTCTGTTCAGTGAAATGAAACAGCATCACCCTCTCCTGTGGCTGAGCACCCTCCATGCAGGTCCAGGTCAGTGTCCACACTCCCACAGACATGGCCCATCCCTGGAAGTTTTTAAGGCTGGGTTTGCTGGGCCCTGGGCAAACTGATCTAAGGTGTCATCCTTGCCCATGGTGGGGAGGTTGGAACTATATGATCTTCCAACCCAAACCACTCTAGGATTCTATGATATTATTCTATGATTCTTTGATTTAAGGCTCTTACACAACTGGAGCCATTTTCGGTGGGAAAATTAAGAAAAACCCCTGTTTTGCCCAGCAGTCTGGGAGATTTTCTGGAGATGAGAGGGTTTAAACAACAGGGAATTTTGCTTCCTTAGAGCATGAAGATCAAATCCATTCAGAAGTTTGAATTAGTAGCTGTAGAAACAGCCATCTGGATGTTTCAGAAGTATGTCATCTTTGTCTACCATAAATATTTTTTTGACAAGAGCAAAGGAAAATTAACAAAAGACACAACAGCATTTTTGACCAACTCTGGTGGTGACAGATTTCAAATTTTTCCCCTGACAGAGTGTGTTTCAGCTACTAATTGCTTTCCCATGTCCTTTCTAAGTGCCTTTTTTTTGTCACCCACGATACAAAGCCAGAAGGTAGAAGGTAGAAGACCAGCCCAGTTTTACCATGATGGCCAAAGCTACAGGCACTGCACATCAGCAGAACAGGATCTTCTCAGAAAGAGCAATATTTGCAAACAGAAATATTTTTGGCAAAAGGAGAGGAGCTGAGACAAGTTTGACCAGGACTCCAAGCATGACCTGGTCAAGCCAGTGGATATGCATGTCCAGAGCAGGAAGGAGAAGACAGATGGAGATTTGTGAGGTAGAGCTTCATTGTTTCCTAAAGGGTTTTTCCAAGATTTTCTGCCCAAATCCACCACATACAGAGTACAAGCAAGCCACAGCCCCACCAAACAGCAAAGGACCTTGACTTGCCCTGTTACACCCTACATTTCTCCAGTGAACAGTTCATTTCTCGCTTAGAAGGAGGTTAAAACATTCCCATAACTCCTGGTGTGGCTCAGGCAGTGTCTGAGCACCCTTTTCCATACAGGTTGTGGAGGAAGGTGGTCACTGCTCACACCAGTCCTGCAGAGGAGGCAGGTTGGGGTTTTTCTCTGAGTCAAACTTATGGTCCAGAGACTGTCTGTATTTGGGGGAATGACACAGACAACAGCCTGCTGCAGGGGAAAGGGCTGAATGCTGCAAAGAGTCAGGGAATTCCCCTGCTCCTATCACCATCCTCATGGGGTGGAAGAAGGCACTGATGACAATATGTCTTGTAATTTCTGCTTTGGGAAGTCATGTCGGGGTAGCACAGCACTAAAACCACCTCCAAGACCTTTGCAGAGGTTTCTTTACAACCTTAGGAAGAGTTTTGGTCTAGTTCCTTTGAGGAATGAGGCTTCTGTGACTCTAGTACCTACCTGTGCACATTTCAGTCCTGGCTTTTCCAAAAGCTTCCAAAACCCTTGAGCAATTTTGGCCATTTGACCACCAGTCCACAATGACATGAGGTTGCCACAGCTTGTGAATGCAGGTGTGTAGGGAGAGGAGGGAGAAGCAACGTAAGCCCAGAGGTACCAGCAAAGAGCAGAGAAGCCTCCTGGGTGAGAGACAAATGCTCTGGGGATGTTCCAGTCCAAGCTGGTACCCCATGAGAGGTGTGATACCCTCTGCAAAAGGCAGAAAGCCATGGGAAGAGACCTGAACAAACATCTTCCTTGCTAAAGAAGAGGGAACCCGGCTGGCTGCTCATGGTGGTTTGGGTCTGAGTCCTTCAGACTGGCCCCACAGGCTGATGCAGGAGCTCTGCCCTCCTCCCTGCACAGGCTGGTGGACAAGTGATTCATGTCACGAGAGGGGAAATGCAAGAGCAGAGCAGAAATGAATCACCCTCTGCTGCAGGTCATTTAATTCATTCTCCCTCCAGGAGGCAAGTGCTTTTGCACACTAATTAGATAGTTCATCCTAATGGCAGCTACATGATCTTTTTCCTTCCTTCTTTACAGCTTTCAGCAAAATGGCATAAAACCTGATGGATGTTTAAAAGGAAAAGAAGCACCCTGGAACAAGCCCCATGTGCCATATGGCTGAGACAGGACAGTTGCAAAATCCCACAACGTGCCTGCTACACGGGTTGCCTACACTGTGGTGCTCTCTCTGCTCACTGCCTCCTCTGCCCTAGTTCCCAGACTTTGGGGTATAATTATAGAAAAACAGCAACTGAAGCTGGTTTAAAAAAGATGGTCTTTTTCCATGGGAAAAAAAAAAGAAAGCTCTGAACAGAATAACAAAAAAAAAAAATCTTGGCAATGTGTTAATTTCTTTCTCTCTCTCTCTCTCTTTTTTTTTTTTTTTT
>VYXF01000372.1:369023-423528 GCA_013397295.1 Polioptila caerulea
TTTTTTTTTTAAGAAAAAGAGAAAAAAAGAGAACTGAAAATGTTCTCTCTTCCTCCCCCTCCCTGCCCACCTGTTTTTGTGAGAAAGTAAGGAGGAAAGAGAAGGGAAAACCCTATGTTTTTAAGCTTGTTGTTTTCAAAAGTATTAAAACATTTCTACCAAAGCTGACATTTTCAAAGGAAATTCTCATTTTACCTGAAAACCCCCTTTGAATTCAGGAAAGCACAACTGTGCTTGTCAGAACAAAAAGAATAAGATAAAAAAAGCCTATTTTTTAACTTTCCTCCCCAAAGCTATTGCAAGGTGGCATTGAAAACACAGACACTTCTGGGTGAGGAGCCTTAGAATGCAGATTGTGCAGTCTGGGAGGTGAGGAGAATTTTCCCTATCTTTACCATCATGGTGAGACCCCCGTATGGGGCCTGGCAAAGCTTAGTCTTCATGATTTCAACCAGATTTTGTTAAATTAAGCACAGGATTTGGGGCAGAGTCAGGGTCCTCATGACTGCTTGAACCACAGCCTGGGAGGTTGCAGAGCCAGGAGGGTCCATCCAGAAGCTCACAAGGGATGCAGAGGCTGCAGGACCTCACTCCTGCTGAAAGACACCAAAAAATGCCCAGGTGTAGATCTGGTGGGAGGAGGGCAGGTATTTCTCCATAGGTATAAAAACACTTTTATTTCCCTGATTGAAGGGTGTCTGAACAGCACTGTAGGATCCACACAAGGTTCTGAGACCACTTCAAGGAGGGTTCAGTGCTGCAGAAGGGATCAGTCACCTCTGTCGTGGTTTAACAACAGGTGTCTGCTAAGGAAGGAAGGAGCCTCCCTTGGAATGAAGAATATAAATCCTCTCCCTCAGAATGATTATAAGTTTGGATTTAAGGGGGGTCTCAGGCAAAGATATGGGAATAGGAATAACAGTTCTTTATTAGGAGAGCTAAAATAGAACAAGCATGCAGTGTTACAAAACAAACAAACCACTGCCAGAGTCAGAATCCAACCTGACCCCCTGTGGGTCAGGGTGTTGGTGGCAGTCCCATTAAATGGTGGCTGCAGCCCTCCTGGAGAGGCAGAGGTGGCTCTGGTGGAGCAGTGATCCTGGAGAAAGGTGCAGGTTTCCTCTGAAGGCCCAATGGAGAGAGATNCCCAATGGAAAGAGATGGGCCTGATCTTCCTCTGGGAGTCCAGTGGAGAAGGCTGCTTGGTTTCCCAAATCTCAGGTTTTTATCCAAGTAGAAATGCTTGGCTCCTCCCCCCTGTGTGGAGCATTTCCCAATGGGATGATGGAATTTTATCAGTGGGACTCCCCGGCCCATGAGCAGAAGATCTGTCCCTGGAGGGAGGATGGGTCCTGGCAGAGATAAAGAAACTGCCCCAGCTGGTTTCTTATCAGCTGGGCTATTGACAGAAGATTACACCAGCCCAGTTCCAGCTGATGGTGATGGAATACACACTCTTTGGTTACATTCTGCACTGCAACCCATGACAACCTCAGACTTGTGTCTATTTACTGCTGGGTGGAATCCATCCCATACCAAGAAAAGCCATGGCTGCAGTGCCTGGCTCTTTCTCTGTCATCTCCACCCTTTCCTCCCAGCAGAAGACTGAGGATCCTTGCTGGTACCCCCCCTTCATGGAGGAGATCTCAGACCACCCTGGGCTACATTTACAGTTCTACTCAAAGGGATGAATTTATTGTGGCATAAATAGAGGAATGCAGGCAACTGGAGGCCAAATCTCTCCTGCATGAGCCATGCCCTTGGAGAAGAGAACAGTTTTCCCCACACCTTCATCTGGGAAACAGGTGAGTGTCCAACACTAAACCTATCACCACCAAACCCTACTGCTTGGAGGCCCCGTCCCCTCCATCCAGGTGTGGGCGAGGAGGACAAGAGCCTTGCAATGAAAACAAGGCTTCTTGCAAAGGCTTCCCCAGCAGCTCCCACACTTGGAAGCACAGTGTCACTCTCAGTGCCCTCATCTATCTGCCTGGAGTGCTGCCCTGCCTTTGATAGATGATTTTCATTAACATCTCCCTGCTGAGGCTCCCACCGCAGCCGCTGTGCCAGTGACACAGCGTGAGAACTCGCAGAGGGGTAGATGACAAGCGGTGAAATGTTGCTGGTCAGGCCAGAGAAAAGCTTTTTTGGGACTGCCCAGTAGTGTCCTGTGCATGCTCGAGTGGGGCTAATATCAGCCAGTCCACAGAGCAGTCTCTGCTGGGAGAGGGAGGGGTCATTCTGCTCCAGCTCTGGCTGTGTGTTACCTCAATCCTTCCCTGGTTGATCTGATGCCTCTTCTTCACCGTGGGGATTGTCTGTAAATCCCCTGGGGATGATTAATGCCCTGCTGCCTATACATGCCCTGCATTTCTAATGTCCTTCTGCCCTCCACAGACAGAGGATGTGCTGCTGCCTCTGGGTCACTTGGAAGGATTGTTGTTCCCTGAGGATTGAAGTGTTTTACAGCATTTGATTTGATTTATTCTCGGGTTTGTATCACTAATTCATCCCATTCCAATGAGAACAATCAGCCATTGGAATAATCTCCCCAGGGAAGGGTTGGATTCCCCAGTGTAGGACACATTTAAGATTCAGCTGGGCCATCTTTTACTGAGAAAGGTTGAACCAGCTCATCCTTTAAGTCCCTTCCAACCTGGTATTCTGTGATTCTATAAAATTATCCTCTTAGGGATAAAGCAGTAGGTAAAACACTGCATCAAAATTTACTTTTTCTTTTTTTTTTCCCCAATATTTTTCTCAAGGGAGTGCCAAGGAAAGCCTATATTTATGCATAAAAACTTTTCAGCTGAGATATTTGGAAGCCAAAGGAACCTTACCAGGAAGGTGCAGAGACTGTGTTTAGGAAATGTCAGAGCCCATGAGGTCACAAAAGGTCCCTGAGCCACACCAAGCCACACAGGAGGCATAAAGGAAAAGCAACAGCAAAACCCCAGCGTGTTTTACAGCACCCTCTTCAACTGCTTAGCACCCATGTCTGACATTTCACACCTGAGCATGAGCCCTCCAGCTGAACAGGAGGAAAAAGCCTTCCAGTGGGATTACAGCTCTTAAAAGGCTGATTATCACACATCCCCAGGCTTTGATCCAGACCTTCCCAGCCTCTCAGGGGACAGGTGCCCTAAAGAGCCATCTCTCCCTGATGGGCATCTCGCAGGTGTCACCAACACTGCTGTGCACACGCTGCTGGCTCCCTAAGCATGAGCTCCAGAAATCCCAGCACAAAGGCAGGATTCCATAGGCTGAAGCAAATCCATTTGGGAACATGCACCTGGATTGAACAGGAGCTGTGCTGATCACAGGAGTGATCCGTCCATGGTAAACACTCGCAGCTGACAGCCTCAGCCTCGCTCCTCCCCCTCAGAGAGCCATCCCAAAACTTGAAAAGCTAAAGCTCTTCCCTGGGAAGTTTTGTTTCTGAAACTCCTGAAAGTGGCATCAGTTCATGTAACACCCAGATTTTTTCCATTTCTCCACTGCAGCAGTGTCTTGGCGGCATAACAAAGAGCCCCTGAATCCCCCTAGAAAAGCAAAAGGAGAGAAGTGGGAGTAAAAGAAGGGCTGGTGGTAAGACAGGAGGGTCTGACATTTTTCCCTGACCCAGAAAGCCCTGATTCCCTGTGACCTTGTGAGGAGGCTGGAAGCTGCTGTTCAGTCAGAGCTGTCAGCCGGTGGTGCTGGCAGGAGATGGATGAGCTGCAGTGTGGCTCTGCAGAAGGTGCTGTGGAGACAGGCTGCTCTGAGGAGCAGATTGGGGAAAAGGCAGCAGGAGAAGGCTGAGGCAGGACCAAAATGTCAGGGACAGGACAGTCTGGCATAGCTGAGAACAAGAGCCAAATGCATGGGGCTCCTCAAATAGCCAGAGACAGCAGAGCTCTGGGATATCTTCAGGCTGAGCTTGGCTCTGAGGGGTCATGGGACCTGCCCTTGGGGCCTCAGGATCTTGATCCTGTCTCCTGCAAGGCACTGATGGGCCCTTGGCTGTAGTCCCCAGTCATCCATTTGGGCTGTTTGAAGAGATGGGAGATGTGTCCTCCAGCATGTCCCAGCAGGACCCCACCACACTGCCTGCTGCCAAACCTTTATCCCAAACACCAGCATCTCAAGGCAAACCCACAAGACAAAGGTGCTGAAAGTTTTGCTTTATTTTTTAGTGTGCAGCATTAATTATGAATTTACTTTGACATTCACTGCCCTCCCAGTGCCAAAGATGTGATTTCCCCCTGCCCTGGACTTGGGTACAATCCTGACACTGCTCTGATGGAAATCTGGACATTGCTTTATTGCTTCCCTGTGATCACTCTCAATTTATCTGATCCTTTTTCAGCTCTGCAGTGATGCTCTTGTCACACTGCTGGTCTTTGCAGGGCATCTGCAGCTGCCCTGATGCAAGCCCAAAGGAGTCAGCAGTCATGGACACTGTCATTGTGCTCCATGAATTGTCACGGACGTGCCTGGGCTCTTTTGTGTGGCTGTTTCTGAAGCGGAGGCTTGACTTTGTTTACACCAGATGTTCAGAGGCTTTGCCCTGTCAGAGTCCCCAGTCTGTTCTGGTCAGCAGAAGACCTCCTGCATGGGCACTTCCTAGGTGGGAGAGGGAGTGCTGACAGAAGTGTGCTTTGGGAAATAATAAAAATATTTGCCTCTTTTGTATTCAGGGTACACACAACCCCTTCCCACCCCCAGGACCTCCTGCTGCAGAGAGAGCCCTCGGTCCACATCTGAGGCAGCCTAAAAAGCTGCAGCTGTGCTTTTGCACCAGGTCCTCTGCTGGAACATTGGTGGGGTAGATATTCCAGCTGAGAAGTAAGAGAAATCTCTGGCTAACACGTGTCCTGGGATTTGGGAGATTTTTTCCCTGATGTGCCAAATGTTCCCAGTCACTTAACCCCTCAGCTCCTGGTCTGTAGCAGAGGTGTTGGTGTGCCCATCTCTCTCAGCCTGGAGAGTTGTGTGAGATGCTGGGGCAGCAGCCACAGAGGCAGCCTGAGCAGTCTGGCAGAAAGAGACAGCACATGCCCAGGACTTTGGTTCTGCAATGGTGTCTTTGGGTAAAATTCAGCCCTGAACTGCTCAGGGATGATCCAGCCTTGGCTTGACCTCATCTGATCCCTGCAGCATGGTTTGTTGGCATTTTTTATTTGGTGTCTCACAAACTCAGGGCTCCTAGCAAATGTTTTTAGTTGGGAAGCTGTATTTCCAAGAGATTGGAATATGTAGTCCCTCGGTTTCACAGTCAGGATTTCACTGAACAAGTAGACCATGTCTATACCAGTAAATAAAAGAGGCAAAGAGCACTTGTGCAGCCAGATGGCACAACACAGACCTGCCAACCAAACCCTCTTCTCCTCCCCAGACCCTAACCAGGGTGGTCTCAGCCATGCTGACAGCTGGGGCTGGTCCCTGCCCCGTGCCAGCCCTTGCAGTGTCCCCAGGCCCTCTCTGGGAGAGGAGGACACCATGCCAAGGAGCTTGATGACAATTTAACAGTATGGACCATTGTGAATGCCTGGTGCCTGGCTTAGTGCAGAATTATGAGTGTTGCCTTAGAGATTTGGGGCTCCCCACTGGTGCCTGTCCTCTCATGACATGGAGGTTTTCAAATGGGCACCCAACAATTGGGGTCCCACATTAAGACCCCCTTTGTGGGTCTGCAAGGAATTCCTGCATCATGGAGCAGCAGGATGCAAACCTTTTATCCTGACACTGCAATGCAAAGGGATGGTGTATCCCCACTGACTTTGCATCCCATTCCCAGCAGGTTAAGAGCTGTCACACACAGTCCAGGAGCTGGACTGAGTCTGGCAAACACTTCCATAAGACTCTGCCTCCCAGCTCAGCTCTGTTCCACAGCTCCAGTTCTCTGCTGCTTTGTATCTTCTGTCTTCTTGAGAGGTGTTATTTTTCCCTGTTTAGGGTATCCAGAATGGAGTCTGGAGGGGTTATTCAGGATACCCAGGCTGTGCAGTCAGTGTACAAATTGCCTGACTCACAGAATCACAGGATGGTTTGGGTTGAAAAGGCCCTTAAGACCATCTCATTCTCAGCCCCTACCATGGGCAGGGACACCTTCTACTAGGCCAGGCTACTCAAATGTGTGCAAACTTCTCCAAAATTCACCTCCTCTCTCAGGGTCATGGCACGTGCACGTTGCTGTTCATCTCCACTCCTCCAGAGACTGTTTTTTCAAGGAGAATCTCGGGTGGATGTGGCCAGGAAAATCCAGATGCAGCAAAATCTAAACAGAGACAGGCACCTCTTGGAGTGCTTTACAACCCATTTGCTCAGCTCAGAGGGACACGAGCTGCAGCACAGCAAAGAACAGGGATCTTGATGTCTCTCTTGGATCAGATACAGACAGTAGCCTGTCTGGTTACAGAGAGCACTTTCTTTGATTAAAAGCTAATAAATATTCATCCCTCTCCTCCCCTGCCATCCCTCCCAAATCCCCAGAGACAAAACTTAGACAAGCAAAACTGGTTCATTTGTGATGTATTCCAGTGCATTGCTCCAAAACACTTGGAATCCTTCCAGATAACAGTGCGTGGCTGCAAGGGCTATGGATCACCAAGGAAAGGGCCAATACTTTGCATTCACTTAAAACAAGGCTCAGGTCATAAAGGACATGCTCATTATTAATGGTGAATGTTGGGAAGCAAAGAATAAAGTGTACACAGATCCTTATCCCCAGCTAATTCCTCAGTAAATTGGCAAAGATACATCACTGCCTGCAGAGCAGGAGACAGAGAGGAATTGCATGTTAGGGACAGCTCAGTTTCCCAGGAATACAGATGTGCCATCAGCTGATGAAAACTACGGCGAGGAGCAAGGAGAGAAGATATATCAGTGGTGAAGGCTGTCTCCTTTTAAGGCAAGGAAAACTAAACTCTCACCAGGAAAGAACAGACCCAAACAGATGGAGAGATCATGGCCAGTGCAACAACGCAGCACCTGCTGAGCCCATCCTGGTGAAACACAGACTGCCAAACCAAGCCACTGGCACCCAAGAGGAGGCCAGGGGAGCCAAGGGCCAACTCAGCACAGAGATATTGCTGGAGAAAACCAGCCCTGGCATAGGAATATGGAATAGATGCAATACTGTGCTGTCTCAACACAGATTTCAGCCACAGCCCTGCAGGGAACGTCCCCTGAGGGCACTAAGCTGTGGAGAAGAGCTTCCCTTCTCTATATGGAAGCCTATCCAGTAGTCATCTCTTAAGTTGCTATAACCCTGTGTTTTTCCACTTCCTGACTTCCAATCAGAGTACAGAGCAATTATTTCTTGGGAAAGGGCTGCCTTCAGCCTGTGTTGGTCAAGGAGTCCAGAAGCGATCACACAAATATTAGTAAAATAACATTATTAGGACAAAATGGATATCTAAATAGTACTACTATATATAAGTTATAATAATTTATAACTATAATTATAATTTCTTATGATTATTACATCCAAGCCTCTGCATCTTCCTGCATCCTGGGAATGTGGTCTGGGACCCCAGGCTCAGTCTCTGCTCAGGGTGAGCAGTGGCATGTTTTCCACATGCTTCTGCAACCCACCAGTCCCCAGCTCTGCACAGCCCTGAGCTGGATGTAACCCCACAGAGACAAACCTCCATCCCATGATTTCCAGGCAATTTAAGCACAAGTAAACCTGTATCCACTGCCTGGCCCTGTAGAAACCAATCACTTGTGCCTTTCCTTGAATGCTCACGCTTCAAGCTAGAGGCTGACAGCAGAAGTGGGTAGAAGATGAAATGTTGCAATTTTCCAGCTTTTCTTATGGCATCTCTCAGCTTTGTGGGGGCTGTTGGGCAAACAAGAAGCAAGCAGCTTCATGGTTGTGTTTCAGCTGGCACGAGCACTGCAAAGCCCATACCATGGGCTATTTTCTCTGCCAAGCTGAGATTTGTTTGGCACATCCCTCTGGTGGGTCCTGAGGGAGCCCAGGATTGCTCTCTGATCCTCCAGCTGGGTCTCAGCCAGGCCCTGCCAAAACATCCCTGGTGTGGGGTCAAGCCTTGTCTCAAAAACAGCTCAGCTGATCAAAGCATTGGAGCAGGAAAGAAACAGTGGGAAACTGAGGATCCTCATCATTGAATGGAAAATCCCTCCCCAAGGCCAGTATCCAAACACCCAGGTGATACTGGAGAGCACAAAGGCACCACATGCAAGGCAAAGGGACTCTGGCCCTCAGTTTGCAGAGATACAGGCTCTGGGATAAGATCAGGAAGCTTTTCTTTAAAAAAAAAAAAAAGAAANAAGGAAAAAAGAAAATGCAAACCCTGCCCTTCCAGAGAGCTTCCCAAAGAAATGGGATGCTTGCAGGGATGCCCACATAAATAACCCCTTTTTCCAGAGTCCTCATGTCCCTTTTGCCCACATGAGCTGAAAGAGCTCTCAGTAACAGCCCCAGCAGTAAAGAGGACAGTAACAGCCCCATGAAACACAGAGCCATGCCATCATTTTAGGATTTAAAAGGATAAGGCAGAAAAGGGGATTTTTTTTTTTAATTTTTTTTTTGCTACTGTCACTGCTCAGTGTTTCAAATCCTTTTTTACTTCCCCTTCCTGTGTGGGGTCAGTCAGATTTCAGGACTTTTAGACCTCTGGTAGCTTCTCTCCACAGGGGTGTCCTACAGCACAGACCTCAGGAGTCCTGGAGATGCTCTGCATGTTTCGGGGACTCAAGGGTGGGACAGATTTTCTGCACCAGAGAGAGAGTCAGGTGATGCCTTAGGTTTTAGCTTTTATATTTTTTAGATCCTGTGCTGTTTTGGTAAGTAGTTTGAGGTTTTATATTAAGTGCTACTGAGTTCTCTTCATAGAGTAGGGAGACAAAACAATTCCTTCTCTAGCTGGATACCAAGGACAACTTTCAGGCTCAAGAACCAAAAGGGAGGTGAAATGAGAAGGAAAAACCAGGAGGATGGAACTTCATAACCTGAAGCTCTGGCTGGACAATTGATTCTAATATGCTGATGGGCCAGAACTTATAAAAGTGTGAAACCTCATGATTGCTTGTCCATGTTGTGACCATTTTGGGGCATCTTGGGTGTGATCCAGCTAAACTCTTGTGTGCCCCCAGTGTACCCATTGAGGCCTTTTAATAAATATCTACTTTACCCTCTTACTCTGCCAAGTCTCAGTTCCAAGTCAGCCTCCAGAAGGCATCACACTGGGGAATTCTATGCTTTTCATTTCCTCTGTGTACCCAGGTTAACAGGCTGGCAAACCCTCTTACTCCTTTGCAGGACTTTCCTTGGTGAACAAAGTCTTGAAGCAACTTGAAGAAAAGCACTAAAGGCTCCTCTAGGGCTGCTAAAATGGGTGCAGTTAAACCTCATGCTTGACTTCACCTTCAAGGTCCTCTTGCCATAACAGTTCAGCAGGAGATAACAAGGAAAATCCTCCAGTAAATCTGGCAGAGAAAAGGTAGATTTAGGGGGGAGTGGGGAGGAAGGAAAGGCTGTATCATCTCCTAGCTAACACCTTTTTTGTGGAGTCTATATGTGCACATATGTAGGTGTGCATGTGTGTATATGTATATATATATATATATGTGTGTGTCATAATTTGAGGCTGTTAATCTGCTGGTCATATCAGTAATTTGCACAGCTTTGNAAATTAATCTTGGATGGGAACAATTCACTGAAATATTCTGTAAAAGTCCCAGATGTGTTTTTGCATTTGTTTGCTGTTTTGCAAGACCCTAGCTATGGTCCTTTTGTGTTCAGAAGGTTCAGACTTCACAAATAGCGTGGTTTAATGCATGATTGTTAATGAACTTATTCAGGATTTAAACCAGCACCAGAATCTGACCCACTGCATCTATATGCAAATACACTCTCAAAAGTACTGTGCAGAAAGTGACCTGCTTCCACTAATGCCCAGATAATGAGGAAATGAGGATTTATGCCACCAGAGACACTCCCCCCTTGGAGCACATCTTCTGAGACATTCAGTCAAGGAATCACTTCAGCACAGCCTCCAGAGGGAAGCCTGATCATTAAAAAATGACATTTCTGTGCCATGTGATGAATGACAATTGGGCTGGCAGCTCAGCTTTCATCCAGGCTGAGGATTCATCCCACCAGAGCACTGATGTCAAGAGAAACAATCCTTTCCATTTAGGGTTTGGGCCAGGCTTCAAATGCAGGGACTGAGGGTGAGAGCTTGGTTTCCTGGGAGTCCCAGGCTCTGTTGCAGAACATCCTCAAAGCCCTTCCACAGAGACATCCCACGGCTTAACTCCTTTGAGTGTCTTTTCACTGCTCCCAAAGCAGGTGTGTCCCAGGCTATCACAGGTCATACAGCCCCAGCAGTGCCAAATTCCAAACCACAGACCACTGTCCCTTTGCACCCAAACCAAGGCTCTTGAAGGTGGACACTGGTGGTCAGGGGTCTTGCTCAAAATCTGTGTGTCCCTCACACCAGATCAAGGGTAGGGGTTTGGTATAGATCCCAGCTAGGAAACACAAGCATTCCCCAAACCCAGCTCGTCTGGGACATGAGGACAAGTCTGTCCTTCACAAGGGAAAAAGTTGGGACATTGTTGTGTTCACGTCTCCCTTCAGTGGCAGAGCTGGGGCTCCTGCAGCTGATGAGTTGGGTGGTGATGAGTTGGTGTCACCCAGAGAAAGACATCTGGGCTGAGGTTGTCTTTCTGAACACCACACGGAGGAGTCCCACTAGAGACAATACTAGGGAAAAACAGATCCCTCCAAGATCCCCCCACTTTCTTCTGCTTTGGTGCCCATTTTAGATGAGAAGAGTCACACTCTGGGGTGGACTTTCCCACAAAAAGGGATGAGGACACCAAATCCAGTGCAGACCTTGTGCCTATCCCAGATGTGACTATGCCTCGTTGCCCACCTCAGGCTCTGAGTTCTGGAGGTCCTCGTCCCATTTTGGAGTCCAGTCTATATTCCCCACCAAAACCAAGAACCAGCTCGTTCTCTTCTTATGTCTCCCCACAGCTGGGGCTCACCAAACCTGCTTTTCATCCCAGCAATTCCCCTCCATGGTCCTGCACAACAAACAGCATTGAGCAGCCAAAAGACTCTCCAAATGTTGAGATGCTATAACCAGCCTTGTGTCACATCCTAGGCAGGAACATTCCACCCCCCTGAAGAGGAAGACACATAAAAGTGTGAGGAAAGTGGAAAATCTAGCTGTGGTAATTCTGGAATGCCTGCAAAAACCCCTGAAACCAACGTAATTGGATTATTTAAGACATTCTTAACCAGTTTTTTTCTGCTTTCCTTCCATTGCAGCTAGAGGTGCCGGATCCCATCACATTTGATGGTGTGCAGAGCAAGTTCTTCACTATCCCAGGAAATTTCTTTATTGTCAGTACATTGTAGACCCCCTTGGAGATTCCTGGGGTGCTTAACTCAGCCCAAGAGTGATCTCTTAAAGAGTTCTACATTTTTAATTGCCGGTCAGCAGGAAAAAAAAATAAATGCCTGTAGCCACTGAAGCTCTCAGTCACTTTGAAATGGAAAGTTTCCCCCTTTGCACAATCTCCCAAGTATGGCACATGTCCTAATTCTATAATTACAAAATAGATCCGAGTCGCTTCAAAGGAGCTGTTGTGTTCCAGCAGGTACATTACAAGTTTACAGTATCAGCTAATTGCACTGTTATATAAGGGTTCAGAATGACTTTTGAAACCAACAGACAGTCCCAGATATCAAACATATATTGGTTTTTTGGGGGGCAAATTTTCATTAATACGTCATTGTGAAGGTAACCTGTGCTTTCTCCATCCTTTCCAGAGAGGATATAAATGTTAACACCGTGCAGAAAATTCTGGGCTTGATACTGAGCTGGTGCACATCATCACCACTGACCTCACGGGGTCATTTTAGACACCAGCAAAATCCAAATACTGCGTGTGAGTCAATGGCTCAGAGCCCACACTCAGCAAAGCTGTGGTGACACCATCAAATGGGAATTACAATGGTTCAAGCAGCTACTGCCAATTGTTGTCCACCTTGAGTCAGGCTGATTTGAGCTCACATGTCCAGCCTCACTGGTGGGAATGAAGATTTGGAGCACCCAGCTGCAGGGGACATCTGGTCTGTCACAGCAGCTCAGTTATATCCAGCTGTGACTTTACACCCCTCACCAAAAAAAGACATGGAAATAAAGGTGGGGTTTGCCACAATGAGCCCCTTGCTGGTAACCTCTCTCATGGATGAGATTCTTGAGTGCTCTGGGTCTCACAGTTATGAAGAAAACATCTTTTTTGTAAAGACAGTCAGGGCCAAGGTCACTCAAAATGTGGACACCACTTTGTCATGCAGCTTCAAGGATAAATGGCCAGAGTGGGTCAAAATCATGCAGAAGGCCCTGGGAGGAGTCACGGTACTTAGCAGACTGGATGAGGGGCAGCCTCCCAATTTTCTGCCTGCCTATCCACATGCAGAAAGTTCCCTATCCAGCGGGTACCTGGGCATTTCGTTCAAAGGAACTTGAATTCTTTCCCAAGCCTGAGTTCCTCTCCTCTCCTATGATCTGGCCCACCCAATGCACATCCAACATCCAACCCCATCTCTTAACACCTCACAGGGCACTTCCCTGCTACAGCTACTGCCTGTCCTGGCAGTAAAGGAAGGGGAAATCAGGAATTACCCCATCCACCTCAAAGCTGCTGTGATGTGAGGCCAGCACAACGGGAGGGGGGGGCCCTCTGACCCAGAGCACTCATTTGCACTTTGTTATCAGCTATTCACCCTTCAGAGAGCAGCTGGGATTCCCCAGCTGCAATGGGATATCTGTGGAGCTATAACCTTGTAAACTCAGCTCAGCCTTTCAGGAAGAGATTTCTAATTTTATCCAGGCCATTCATCCGTCCTTTATTTGCAATAACAAAATAAAAAAAAAAATAAAAAAAAAAGAAGCTGTTACAGGGTTATTATTAACTATTGGCCAAGACAGAATGAACTCCAGGCTTGGCTGACTCCCTCTTTGGTAGAGAGCAAGTGCACAGACAGCAGACACATTGCTGGTTTGCTTCCCAAGCCTTTCTGCTCCTGAGTGAGGATGTCTGAAAGCCAAAGCAGGAGGAGAACCTTCATTTCACAGGTGTAGCTGCATTGTCCAGGCTCCACTTCAGCCAGCTGGGCTTGGAAACTTTGGCCAGCCTGCAGTGCTCAGCCTTGCTCCCCTTCCACACATTTACAATGCCTTTGCCCTACAAAAATGAGTGAGGAAAGTCCCCACTGGCCTCACTCAGGCTGAGATCAGATCCCAGACACAGGAAGGAGTGGATTTTTACCATCAGCTTGTGAGGTTCATGTGTCCCCACTCCCCTCTGAACACTTGCTGAGAGCTCATTTCCTTGCAGTACAGAAGGACATATCCAAACTACTCCATCAAGCACTCAAGGTAATCCTGGGCCTTGGTATGAAGCCAAGGAAGCAACGTTTTAGTCTTCCCCAGCACTGTTTGCCAGGGCAGAGATGAAAAATTCCCTAACCTGGATACCTAGAGCCAGTCAGGAGGGCATCTCCAGCCATGCCCTTGGCAAGAGGTGATTATTGACACGTGTTCAGCTGTGAGGAGTCTTTTAAGTAAAACGGCTAAAGTAACAAATAATAGAAGAAAGAAAAGTCAAGAAATCCACATCCTTATTAGCTGAGGTAGTAGCCCAAGGATTCAAGAAAACCCAAACAATCTTGAACACAAATATTACAAAGGTCATTATTTTTCCCTTAAAGTCTCCTAAAAAAAAACCCAAACCTAGCTATTCTTATGCCTGTTGTTGTGGGATTTGCCACTTGCTTCATGCTTTTGACTTTGATGAGACAGAGGTTTCATCTAGATTGAGCTTTTAGAACATGATGAATACTCCAAAAGAGAGAGCTTAAAATATAATATCTAAAATGCACTAATACAATGGCACAACAATTTATCTTGAAGAAATTTATGTAGAGCTCCCTTGATTTTATGTGTTTTTGTAATTCAGGTTGCTCTTGGCTGATTATCACACTTTAGGAAATGTGTATCTATTTATTGTAAACGTAAAGCCCAATACAATGATAAGATATTCTTCCCATACAGCTGCAAGAGTTTGTGAGGAAATTTTTTTATAGCACTACTTTTCCCCAAATTCACCCTAGAAAAATGTTCTGGCTAGCACAACAGGTATCCCATTGCTCCACCTGGTTTTGGTTGCATCAAGAGAAGATCCACACAGCACCCAGGAAATCCTTCACCACAGACATAAACCAGTTTGCATCCCACATCCCCCCAAGAACCTCCTCCCAGAACTTCCCACCAAATCCTGGCCAAGAGAGAGGGGAGAAAAATCAGGTCCCGGAAAAAATACACCCTGGATATGTGAGTATGCAAAGCTGTGGGGCCTGGGGACTCCCATGGTAACTCTGTGTATAAACAGCACCAAACAGCTTGAAGTAGCTGCTTTCCTTGCAAGGCCAATGAACAAAGTATCTCTGTAGCTTGGCCAACACAGCAAGCCCAAGCCAAATGTAAATAGCCCGCGGGGCTTTTTGGCACTTTGCACTCTATTTTGCATACAGCTGGTAATGTTTTAAAGGCCAGGCCCAGCCAAGGGTAATGCTTCCAAGAACAGAGCAGGAAACACTTTGTGTACAGAGAAGAGTCCCAGGAGAAATCAGGGAAATCTTAAGGCCTTTTGTGTTTCTTTCTCCCTCCCCGAATCAATCAAATCATTTTTATGTTAAAAATTTCCAGAGCTCCAGGTAGATGCGGCCGCCTGGCTCCGTGCTCCGGGTGCTCGGTGGGAAAGGGAATATCTTGGCTCCTGCAGGCACAAAAACACTTGCTGTGTGTAGGCAGGTCCTGCTGGGCACATCCACGATGTCTTTCAGGGCAGAATTTCGGGAGCTGGCTGGCAGGAGTGCCAAGTATGAGAGACAGCATCAAGGGAGGAGCAAGGTTGTCATAAAGCGTCTGGTGACACTCCTCGAGTCTTCCACAGCAACAACACCAAGGAAATACCACAGTATTTCCAATTATCTGGATATCACTCAGCATTTTGGTAAAAATTAGCAGGACCTTGGACTTAGGGTGGGTTGGTGTGATAGAGTGAGGCAGTCACTACTAAAATGCTACTAAATCCCTGCTCTCCAGGGGATTTTCCTTGCAGGTGGGATGGGATTTCCCTCTTGATAGAACACTGAGGAACTGAGACTCCATTATTTTGTTTGTCTTACCACCTTAGCCCTGCTATGTAGGGCATGGAAAGGACAAATCTGGCTCTCCTGCAGCCTCTCCCCTGCACCTGTGTGCAGAGGGCTGGGGAGGGCCTGCAGATGAATTGGACAGAGCAGAACCACACTGAGCATGCAAGGCTGAAACAGGCGGTCCCAAGGATTAATATTGCAGCAGAAATTGTTACCACGTGTTTAAAATCACGGTGCACCAGCGTACACATTTTCCCCACCTGGTCCTCTCCTTTTCAACCTCATTGTGTGTGAACACATTTGAACATCAGGACCATCGTGTCCTGGAGGGAGACTGTCCTTCTGTTAGCTGTCCCAGTCACTTGATTATTCAGGGTTGAGAGATGAGTGCTGGCTGAGTTAGCAGCAGCCGTCAAAGCTGGCAGCAAAAGGGAATATATGTCAATAACTCAGAAAAGGGAAGCAGAGACAACTTGGAGAAGAGTCCCTGCTACACCCACATGAATTGAAATCGAAAGCCCTGTTTATCATAATTTAGTGTCCTTTACTTTGCATCTTACAGATGTCTGTCCTTCCACAGGTAATTCACGTGTGCAAAGCCAAGTCACTGCCCTGCAGGCGGGGCTGGAGCACAAGGGGGATGCTGCAGAGGGACCCCGGGGACAGATGGGGGCTGTGTGCTGCTGTCAGATGGCACAAAGGGCTGGGCTTTCATGTCTTTGTGTGTGCCTGCACATGGTGGGCCAGCCAGGGAACAGAGAAATGGGGGGGGAACAGAGTTGGGGTCTATAATGAAAACCATGTGTTTGACACCTGTGGCTGGGGACACAGCCAAAATCTCATTGCTGGCTTTCAAGATGACAGAATCGTGTCCTCTCCTCTCAGCACTTTTCCCTCTGGCTGGATTTGACACATGGGTGTTGGACCTTCCACAAGATGCAGAAACTCTGGTACTGCGATTTCAAGGAACCAAACTGTCCTTGGCCATGGGGACATGATGATAGACAAACATTCAGCCAACCCCTTCCTTCCAGAGCAGGTACCCATGGGCTGCACCAGTTATGGTTCGAGATCTCTGCAGGCTGCTGAGAAGGTCCTATCCCAAACTGCTGAAAGAGGGTGGGCTCAGCCCCAGAAAGGGCCTGCAGAGCCACTTGGCTTGAACCTATAGGAATCCAACATAAAGCTCAGTTATCCCTTATTGATGCCAGAAGGATTTCTGCCTGGATGTCTCCAGGGAGCTCCAGTGCTGCCCAGCACAAGCTGCAATATCAGAATTCATCCCTTTGCTGGTCTCAGGGAACAGAGGTGGGATGGCCTTGCAAGACAAGCAAGCACAAACAGCTAAAAAAGCAAGATAAATATGGGACATAAATATGTGATGGTACAGGAGGCGGTACCATAAACTTATTTTATTACCACTTGTCTGCAAAGGCCAACATAACTCACTCCCTTTGCCTCGCTCTGTCATCTGTGAATAATGAGATGGCCCAAACACACACGCCAAGAAAACACTTCCTCACACCCTGGACCTGGGTAAGGAAATAAAGGAATGGGGATTTTTAATAATGATCAATACCCTGCTCTCCATATCCTGCATACCTGAGGTGGTTTGTACTGGTTGCCAACACCATCTGGGCATTCACGTCAGTTCCTCCCCAGCTGCCCTCTCTCAGAAATTCTTCAGGGGTGATACAAGGGCAGCAGAGTCCAGATTCTGCAGGCGGAGTCCCATTGTCTCATAACAGCTCTGAGCCAGTGCAACCCACGGTGTGGGCTGAGCAGGTGAGTGCAAAGACAGCCAGCACAGTGGCAATACCTGTCCTGGGGCTGAATTAACCTATCCTTCCTCTCTGTGGGGCTTTTGGCTCCCCACAAGCCATACAGGAGTACTCCCAGAGCCAGCCTGTGCCCAGAGGTGCTGACAAGGGCTTGACCTGTGCCTCCAGCAGGAGCAGGGAATCTGATCTGCCTCGTGGTTTTAGAGGATTGCAAACACTGTGCTAATCATACTGGCAGATGTGAAATAAATTTTTACTACCCTTTAGCTGAAAATCATCTCCTTCCTACCTGCCCCAGAGGACTGTGAACATAGGTGGTGTTCTCTTCCCTCCCTGGCCTGGCCAGCCCCATCCCCACAGCCTGCTCCAGCCCCTGCACAAACCAACATACACCAGGAAATGTGACAGGCATGTGTGGGATCAGCTGTGCCAGAGCCAGAGGGGACAGAGATGGATGAGGTTCACAAATACACAAAGCCACAGAGAGGTTCTTGGTGCCTGTGGTGGGGCTGCACTCCCCAGCCCATTGCTCTGGCACATGGATGTGTGGGCATGCCAGAGCCCACATCCACACAGCCTCTGACTCCCGAGGGGAAACCACTCCAGACATGGAAAATCTCTGATCTGTACTGACAGCCTGAGCCTTGACAAGCAGGAGGAGGAGTCAGAGCCAGAGCCACTCACCCTCTGCCAAAGGGCAAAGCAAGAACAAGACAGTGGACAGGGAGCAGGGGTCAGCAAAGGGAGCAGGGGTCAGCAAAGGGAGCAGGGGTCAGCAGAGGGAGCAGAGCCTTTTTGCAGAGCCCATGAGGGAAAATTGCTGTAATGCCATGCACAGGACATCAATGTGCAGGAGGCTCCTGCTGGATGAGGCACAGGCAGAGAGCTGGTCCTCAGCACTAATCCTCTTCCCTCCTATTTCAGTCCAGCACTTCTGAGCCACCATGGTCCCAGGGACAAAGGAAAGCAGACAGTTCTTGCTGCCTTCCCTGGGGTGGGTGACAGCAGCATTTCCCCACCTTGCTCAGGCTGCATCACCTGCTCCATCTGGGCTGAGAGCTGGGAGCTGTAAATCAAGGTGTCCAGTGGAGGTTGTAAGGGGATAAAGCATCCTCAGTAAAATTTCTCTGACAAGTAGTCACAGCTGAGATATCACTTGATGAATGGCAGCAGAATTCCCAACACAAGGTGATGGATTCTCCGTGGCTGTGAGCAGACTGAACTCTGTTGAGGCTGACAGGGCTTTTTAGGACTCTGTCACTCAGGCAGGTGAGGATGTACCCAGCCACACACCCCTGGGATGTCCCCCTACACCCCTCAGCAGGAGCAGTACAGGTAGCTTTTCTCTCCCCAGCTAGGGAGAGCTGACTTTGTCATTAAGCCATCAAACACAGGATCATTAGTATTGCTCCTATCTGGAGTACTTTCCTCTGCTCCACTTCTTGGTCCATGTAGATAAAAAGAAATAGGTAATTGCCTCATCTATCAAGGATGGTTTCTCCACAGCAGAGCCAACAAGCAGTGACAATCAAAATGGGCACCTCAAAATGGTTTGATCTCTTTAGATTGGTTTGTAACAGATTGAAAAATTGATAAAAAGTGGAGATACATGGACCATGACACTCACACCAGGTGCCAGGACATGGGGCTCACACTCTATCAGATTATGTCCCCAGAACTGGAGCCAACACCACAGCTGAGCTCTGCTGGGAATGGGAAGGTTTCCAGGGGTGAGTTCAAGAGATACAGGAGAAAGTTCATGTCCTGATTAAAACCAAGAATCCCAAGGGTTGTTTTCAGGATGGTGAGAATGTCCTTGGTCTCATGGAACAATCTCCAGCCAAATCAGGATGTACAGCCACCCTGCAATTAATCCTCATCCCCATTTATGACATTGTTATAAATGTTATAGCAGGAACTGTAACAGAAAATAGGCCCAGATATAGCTTGGAAAAAAATAATCAGAGCAGGGCTTTCCATTTCTCTTTACTTTCTTGGAGATACCAGGAATTTCAATAGATGTGGTGCACCTCTGAGATATTCTGATACTCTGCCTGCTGAGCAAGAGCCCTAAGAATTATTTGGGCTGTAAAGAAGTGAGGTTGTCATAGGCATCTTCTCAGAGCTAAAGAATTGCATTTCAACTTCAAAACCACTTACAGTATCTCAAAAATAAAATACATGTGCCTAAATTCACCCAGCTGGAGCACATACTTGCTAGGGTTTACTCTGTCTGTTTTCTACCTTCACATTTTTTCTCTGCCAGCTTCATGTGCCTCAATGTCCCAACTTTTAATCTTCTGTTTAGGGACATGTACCTGGCACTGCCTGGACAGAGAGGTCCCACTAAGAGCCAGCTCTCACCCAAAGAATAATAGCATGTCCCTGATCTATTCATGACACCAACATGCCCACATTGCTCTTATCAGATGAGGGACAGAATTGTCTCACACATTGGGAAAGATTTCTGAGAGGTGAGGCTCATTCTTCAGCTCAAGACTTCCATGCTCAGCAGATGTGCTTGATGGAACAGGAATTTAGGCAAAAACACTTGCTTCTCACTAAAAAAGAATGTTTAAACCTCATTGGTTCTTGGGGAAGGTCCAGTGTCATTTTGTCACTGGCTGTGGGTGATGCATGACTCAAGCACACTGGAGAACCAGTCTGGTTTGCACCAAGGGACAAAAATGTGCATTACAGCTGAGGACTTTCCATCCATATTTCCCTTCTGCCAGGCCCAGCCATAGAAGCTTGTTCTGCTGACAAGGAGAGTGATAGAGCAGCTTTGATGAGTGTCTGGCATCCAGTCAGGGTCAACACACTACAGCGTGCTCAGGTGATGCTCCAGATACAACCTGAACTCAGCAAAAGTCTGCAATAAACACCAGTGCAAGAAAATCCCTCTCATTTCAGGGAGATTCTTCTCAAAGAAACAAAAAACAAGAAAAAAAAGAAAATCCAGAGAAGAAGGAAAAAATCCACAGACTAAAATGACACTGGGATCAGGTCCTGTTTTAGGTTCTATTAGCTGGAGCAGAGACCCAGGCTGTGTTGTGGGATGTCCAGACCCCCAGGTGAGGAACTTCTGAAGAGCCTGGAAGTCACTGAGTGCCATGAGCTGCTAAGCAGCATCTGTGAGCCACAAAAAGTTACCTAAACTCTCTTCTGTCTTCCTATTCTGGATGATGAGAAACTTCTTGGGGGACTGAACCAACCTTGTACTTCCCTCTCTTGTCCTTCCACTCTCGCAGTGCCCTTGCCTGGGTTTGGTACCAATCTACAGTGACAGCACATCATTTAAGTGAGGAGAAGGGTGACACTTCCTAAGCACTGGGACCTTCTGAGGTTTGATAGAGATGACAAATTTCATCAGGATGGAGATCTGGGCTTTCTTGTGCATGACCCTAAAACAGGGAGCACAAGAGACACAGCCTTGGCAGAGGGGACATCAAGGTGAAATTATTGGCTGGCACCAAGTCCCCAAAGAGTCCCCACTGGTGTGACAACCACCTCCTTGTTGAAAACCAGGGTCTGCTGAGGGGCCTGAGATGTATGAACATCTAAAACAGGGGTCAACTCAGGCACTCAGGAGGATCTCAGCTGTGCTCCCTAGCAGGGGATGCTCAAGAACTGCATCCTTCTGACAGCCACTGAGTTGGACCTGTAACCCAAAATCTGTCACTGCTATAGATTTTCCTGCTACACAGGAAAAATAAGCCATGTGGCTGTTACCCTTTAGCACTTTGGCTTTATCTCCAGAGTAATTTGCCTTGCTGCTAATATAGATTAGATTAACACTGACAAGGAACATGATGGAGTCTAACCATGTCAAGCAGCTGGAGAGCTGCTCTGATGATGTTTAGACCAACCAGCACATTTTGGGGGAGGAGGGGTTGGTTTTGGTTTAGTGTGGAGGGCAGGGTCAACCCAAGGTAATGGGAATAAAAGGGACCTGAGAGTTTCCAGGCATCTTTGTCTATATCTGTATTTTCACCACGCATTTAAGTGACCTTAAAATCTGCAGCCAAAGTGGGAAATTCCCAGAAATACCTCTTCCCTTTTAAGGCACCTGCTGTCTCCAGAGTCATATCATCAGCTGGAGTACATGACAAACACTGAGAAACTCTACAGTGAGGGTGGGGAGGAACTGGAGCAGGTTTTACAGAGAAGCCGTGGCTGCCACTTCCCTGGAAGTGTTCAAGGCCAGGCTGGACAAGGCTTGGAGCAGCCTGGGACAGTGGAAGGTGTCCCTGCACATGGCAGGGGATGAAATGAGATGATCTTTCAAGTTCCTTCCCACAAACCATTCCATGATTCTGTGATTCCATTGCAGAAGCAGCTTGGAGCCTTTGTGATGGCAGGGATTGGTGTGGAGAATTTAGGTTGTGCATACTGGATACCAAAGAGGGAGAATAATTAATTCTGTGGGGAATTAAGTGTCCTGGGCTCTTTGGTGGAATCTGTCTGTCCTACACTAGGTCAAAACACCTCATGAATTTAAGTTGCTGTTTTCTGAAGGGATAACTGCAGTAACCATCCTTGCAGACACAGCTGCCACTTCCCAGCTGGTGGGAGAGGTGATCAGAGGTGGTCAGCTCTAAGAGTCTGGGGATTTGTCTGAACCAACATCTGAAAATCCTTCAGTGCTTTCCTTGGACTTTGGCCACTGCAGGCAAGATCCAGGTTGGCACTACCCCACTGCATTTCGTATTGTTTTGATGTCTGACTACAGTCTGCTTTGAATAAATGTCCATGAAAGATGCAGCCCTGATCATATGTTGGAGTCATTTAGGTGCTGGCCAGGGGACAAAGGATTAGGACTGGCCTTGGAAGTGCTACTTTTTTATTCTTCTTGTGGCAGGTGGCCTTGGTAAACTCACTCAAGGCTTCTTTTGCTGCATCTGTTAACAAGAGGAGCATTGCCCTACTCCATCTTTCCAAGATTTGTCCTCTCTCAGTGTTAGGCTTTATTATTGACGATATTTTTCAATACTAAAAGGTTACATCTTTTAAAATACTAAAAGGTGTGAGGAGGCTCTTCTCCTTGGGTTTATAACCTCTTGCATACTCAGGGACTGGTGTAATTTAAATTAAAAAGGGGGTTGGAGGAGAATTCCAGCCTAATTACACATTACAATGGTGTTGTGCTGCTTCTGGGAGACCAGCCAGGCATTTGGAAAGAGGTTCAGCTCCCAGCAGGGGTGAACTGACAGGACAAAGGAGAGAAGTCTGGAGAGTAATCAGACATAAAATACAACCAGAGGAGGGTGGCCCAGCTTCAGCCAGGAGCTGGCAGTATTGCCCACACCAGGCAGCATGGACACAGCAGGCACGTGGCCAACCCCAGAGGTAAATCTGGGTCACAGTGGTTTGAATTCAGGTGCCCCAGGCTGTGCCCTCACCTCGCTGAAAGCCTCGCACCAGGAGCGCGCTCGAGTCGGAGCTGAGCCTCTCACTCACCATGGGCCACCCTGGAAGTTCTTTCAGTCCTCCCAACACAGTTCCCAAGAGCTCTGCTCCCTTTGGAACACCTTGGAGGCTGTTTCAGTCATCCAAACACAGTTCCTAAGAGCTCTGCTCCCTCTGGAACACCTTGGAGGCTGTTTCAGTCCTCCCAACACAGTTCCCAAGAGCTCTGCTCCCTTTGGAACACCTTGGAGGCTGTTTCAGTCCTCCCAACACAATTCCCAAGAGCCCTGCTCCCTTTGGAACACCTTGGAGGCTGTTTCAGTCCTCCCAACACAGTTCCCAAGAGCTCTGCTCCCTCTGGAACACCTTGGAGAACCTTTCAAAGCACCATCCTAACACAGTGCCCAAGACCTCTGGTTCATCCCTCATCAATGCAGCAGCTCTGCATGTTCTGTCAGAACCTCATTCATTTCCAAGATGCTGTTCAAATCATCTCCCAGCACAAATCACCTCCCTCTTGCACAAATTCCCAGGGCAGAGGTAGGACTGCAGGACCACCTTACCCACATTTTCCCTACATCCATGAGGTTTCCCTGGCTGAGACCAGCTGCTGAGGATGGTTTATAGGCACTGAAGTCATCCCCTTTCAGACCAGAGCTGGTCTGGACTTCGTGGGCACACAGAGGGTGTCCTGGCAACTGCATTTGAAATCTCTGCTTAAGTGACTGTGAAGGGCCAGATGGACTCCAGCCCTGAAGACCTGAGTGCCCTATTTCGTGGGAATGCAGTGAGTTTTTGTGTGCAGGCTGTCTCAGTTTTCTCCAGCTCTGGTTTGGAGGACTCCATCCAGGCTGAATCTCCAGATCCATCCAGCCCAGCCAAGAGACTGCAGGAACAAGTCTGGGGAGCTGAACAGCGAGGAGCCAACCCATTTCAGCAGCCCTTCAGATGGGAACAATCCTCTCCAGCCCACAAGGCCATGAGCAGAAGAGGGGAAAGACTCCAGATTTCATCCTTAATCCTGAAAGTTATTCACACTACCCCCATTCCCCAACATTAGGGAGGACAAGGTTCCCTTATATGGTGAAGAAGTGAGGAATATCTGCAGCACATTCTCACATCTGTGCTCAGCTGAGCCTGGCAGTGTGTCCTTGGGAACGCAGAGGTTGGAACCGCCAAGAGCTGAGGAGCAAAATGCCTCCACCCTGCTGGGAAAAGGGGGGTGAACACACAGGGGGAAACACTGCAAAATGGGTCCCATGAAGCAATGCTGCTCCATGGGTCTGTGCTACCTGATCTGGGATGTTCTCCCATGCAAGTCTGGAGCCCAGTGGGAAAAGGCAACCTGCAAATGTGAAAACAACAATATGAAAATACTGCAGGGCCAACTCCTGGAGAAGTCACTAAAATGGGGCACAGAGATCCTCAAAGGACCCAGAAGGAAACCGGTTGTTACTAAAACAAAGAGGTTCAGGTTCCCCTAATGAAATCCTTTAACACCTTGTCTGATATGAAGGTCAAGGTTTGAAATTGCAGAGGCTTAGGAGGAAGAAAGAGGGTTTAGACAAGTTCTCCAGGGAAAAATGGACAAGACCTGTGGGAAGATCCTTCCAACAGATATCATTAGGGATATAAAGAGAGAGATGTTGCTACATTTTTCTCCTGACGAAGAATTTTTGAGTTTTAAATACCAATACCTCATGCACAAGACACATCTGAAAGGTTGCTCAGGCAGATTTTGCCTAATTATTGACAAAGCTCCTCACCACATTGATTTCTCACATCCAGATGTCCAAACTTCTTTCAAAAAGGATCAGCTATTCAGTAGAAGGGTTTAGGTTTTGCTGGATCCTTGTATGCACGTTAAAGAGACCTAAGCATGTTTTTAAGAGCAGTCCATGAGTCTGAGAGTGTGCTGGGACAGCAGAGAGGGATGCTCTGTTTAGGTCACTTGTAGCTGGCTGAAAGAGACACCCACGGTTTCAGAACCCAGCAATGCTGCTCATAAGCCCCTCACCAGCACTGCCTCCAAGGATCTCTGGATGTTCTGGAAATCAGAGCCTGTCTGTGTCAAGCTCCATATTTGAAAAATTTAACAGAGGCCCTCTGATTTTCCAATGTGCCAAGCACTTTTAGTTCCCTTTTCTCCTAATGGCCTTTGTCGGTTTTTTAAAAGTAGAACAGTTGAAAAAACCCTTTAACATGTAACTAGTGTTTGGGGAACATCCTGTTCCAGAGCACAGCTTTACACATCAGAAAGTGGTCTGATTTACAGGAAAGACCTTTCCTCCCATAGAGCAGTTTTTGAAAGACAGGCATCTTAAAAGTATCTGGATTCAATAGTCTTTAAAAAAAACCTAATACCAGGCAGTAACCCATCCAATGTCACCCAGCACAAAAGCACACTGCCTCCATATCCTGGAGATTATACAGCCCCAGGAAAACCTAAAGCCCTTCTGTTGTGATGAAAATAGCCCAGCATTCTGATTTTCTCCTGCAGGTTAGATTGTATGAGGAGATGTGTCAGGAAGCACCCTCTGTGCCTTTCCCAGGTCAGCCCTGCTCTGGCTGTAAACACTTTGTCCCTGTCTGCCAGCTCTGTACCAAAAACAGTCCAAACACCTGGAGGGAAAACTGCTTTCCCTGTGTTGGGACAGAGGTGCAGAAGAAAAGTTGGGTGCTGACTAATTAGGCTTTATTTACAAGCAGGTAATTAGGTGCAGCTGCAGAAGTCACAGCTGCAATGAGGGATGTGTTCCTACTGCATGGATGTCCCTTAACTCCGTGCTCCTCTAGGAACAGCCCTGAAGGGTGATGGAGGAGGGAAAGCAGACTCCAAGTCCCAGGAGTGAGCTAGTACAGGAAGGGAACTCTGAGACTGCCCGTGTTCAACCCCTGTCATACAGCCTGGACTCTCAGGCTGTTGCTCAGACTCAGAGCTCTTGGGTACAGCAGTGAATAAAGTTCCTTTTGCTGCCAGTGCCAGGACGTGTGTGTGCCCTGCAGGTCAGCCTGGGGGTCAGGGGTCCTGTGTTCTCCATCTCCAGAGCATGGCTGGGATACAGCCAGCAGCAGGTAAGAACCTTCCCAGGAAAAGAACACTTGAGAGGAAATGGCCGGGATTAAATGGATTCAGACAGGTTCCCCAACCTCTGGCAATTTTCTTATCTGTTCTGCCTCCTCCTTGGGTGGGGAGGATGTCAGATGTATGATGTGCCCACTGCACATCCTCTGCTGCCACACCCAGTGGGGCAGTGAGTACAAAATCCATTCCCCCTCCCTTCAAAGGCTCTCAACTCTTGTTTTCAAACCGAATTTCCTCTGGATCTGTCAGTTCTGTTACTGACAGTCAGAGAGGATGCCAGCGATGATGCCTTGACATGTCTGTGTTTCTCACAGTGAATAATCAAAACCAATGACATATCTCAGTGCTAAGATGCTCTGAGAACATCCTCTGAAAATCCACCAGATCCTGAAGCGGAACAATCCCTGTTTCACACACATTAAAATTATTTAATTTGCTCTGTGTGAGGCTCTGGGGATGCTGCAAGGATGGGGCTCCCCTCAGCTCTCAATTTTGCAAACATATAGAGAGAGGAGTTCCCTGCTCCAAGGACCTTCACCCAACCTTCCACAGAGGATGGGGCGAACTCGAGAGAAAATCCTGCTGAAGAAATGCTCCCCAAAAATGAGCTGGAAGCGCCCTCTTGTGTTCTTGGAGGGGGCGCCTGGGCTCGTTATCCAAAAATTGGTGGGTGCACGCTCTCTGCGGATTGTTTTACAGGAGGAGACACCTTGGCTGCCTAAAGGACAGAAGGTGGAGGACAGGGAGTGCTCCTAGTGTGACACTGAAGGCTGTTTCTTACTGTAAACGCAGTGGAAAAGACCTTGCAGAGGTAGAATGGAAATGGGTTCTATCAACCCAGCAAGGAGCCCACCACGCTCAGGCAGAGAATTTTAGGCAGAAAAATGCCAGGTGGGGGACAGCAGCAAGGGGATTTGGGAAAATAAACTGCACAGAAAGTTAAAATAAACTGAAATGATGTTTTCAGAGTATTTTTGCTTTCTAAATCCTTCCCAGGGTGGGATGTGGTTGGGAGGCTGGCTCAGGGCAGCTGCCAAGGAAGCTTTTATGAACCAACTCAGCTGCTCCCACTCCCCACCCTCTGCTTGGCACAGTGCTCCTTCAAGTGCAGGGAGAGCAGGGAGGTGTGTGACACTGATGGCCTCCATCCATGGGAAAAGGCCCTGACAGAGGCTCTGCCTTGTCCCTGGACACCTTTGCCAGCAGGACCCTTGAGCATCAGTAGAGGAGCCAGCTCTGTCCCCTGTGCTCACTCAGCTGAGATGCATCAGGGTGAGCAGATGGATGCAGGTCCCCATGCAAAGGCAGAAGCAAACTCTGGGCATTCAGGACAACCCCCATGGTAAAAAAATCTATTTGGAAAAGACCTATCTGGAAACAGCACTGTGATAGCCCCCCAAAACCGACCATTTTCAATTGTCTGCCTCCTTTGAATGGACAAACTTCCCAAATGCACCTTGGGCTACCCTTGGCTATTCTACAATGGACCCTCTGATGCCAGGGGAGCAGTGAACAGCACTCCTTAGAGGTGAAAAAACTGTAACAACCCAATACTGATTATGGAAAATGTGTAAAATTCATGACAAAGACCCTGTTTAGGGTATTTGCCTTTGCAGGCACAAAGACAAGACAGAGAACAGGGCTGTAAACAGAAAGAAAGCTCAGAAATGCAAAGAGGTCACAATCAAGGAGAAGGGAGGATGAATCAGGGCTTTGAGCCTCTGCAGTTGGGGGTTCATCCACAGCATCTGTCCACAGGTAACCCCGAGTTTCCCATGCTGACAGCAGAAATATCTGGTTGAGCAGAAAGAAAAACCAACCTTCCTTCCCCTTGCTGTGTGTGCTCTGGGCTTGCTGACTCCTCTCCATCAACAGCCCACATATCCCAGAGGGTTTTTGTCTTGTCAGAGACACGACGAGCTCCCGAGGGCACACTCTGCACACTCCTGCCAACGCTCCGTGTGTGCCCACGTGGCTGCAGACTGGCACTCTCTCCTGGTGGGGACATCCCCGGGGCTCCCTGTGCTTGGCAGCTGTGGGATGCACACAGGCAGCCCCTGAATCCCTCAGTGCACCATTTCCTGTGGCCAGAGAACACTTTGTGTCTTTTGAGTTAATGGTAGCACCACGGCCTGGGTGGTTTCAGGCTTCACAAATCTATTTACAGCAAAAAGAAGAGCTGGAAGCAATCTCTTATTTTTACCTTAAGCAGAATTTCTTATTTTTACCTTTTCTGTCTTCCAGAGACTTGCAGAAGCACGCCACTGTTAATAATAACAATAATAATAATAATAATGCTGAATAAATCTCACTTGGAGCCTACTTTGGTATGCAAATGCTCCCTCCTTATTTGCATCTTTCCAAAGATGCATGTAGATATGAAGCCAGATCTATTCCTTAACAGTTGCATAAGGTTGCCATGTGAAGACCTTCAAGATAATTGCATAGGATTCAGGAATACAGCTTCTCAGGGAGGACTTGCAGGCATTAAAGTGAAATAAAGCTGATATCCAGCCAGTTCATCTATAGTCTGCAAGCCCTTGCAGCCCATTGCAAAAAAACCCCAAACATCTGCACATTTCAACCTTTCAGTTCCATCTGATGTCAGCTCTTGAAGGTCAAACTAGGCTTGATGGGAAAAAAAAGTACAAAAAAATAAAAGCTGGGTTTTTTAGGCTAAGATGAGAAGTTTGGAGTCCTGGTACATGGAAGACTGTTGCAATTCCACCTCATTCCCCATCCCCTGGCTCAAACCCCTTTCCCTGCTCCTAACCACGCACCAGGAGGGAGCTGAGCAAGAGCAGGGAGGCAGTGACAGCTGCCAGGTGCCCTGGCCAGCTGGAGAGAGGCTGAGGATGGAGCAGGGCTGTGTGAGCCGGGCCCTGGGGAGCTGCCCCAGCAGCCCCAGCATCCCTGCATCCTGATGCAGTGCTCCAGATGCACTCAGGGCCAGGCCCCAGCTGAGAGCGATGGAACAACCCTCATTTTCCTCCTCTGAGACAAGGAAGCCAGCTCTGCTGCCAGGCTTGCAGCAGCAGTGCAGTGATGCAGGGCTTGAGCTGCTCCCTGGCTCCCGGCCCACTCTGCCGAGCCTGGAGTGGGGAGCAGCTCCCTCTCACCCTGATACACCCCACTCACACTGCCCAGGCAGATCTCAGCAGATTTCTCCCCTCTTTGCTGCAAAGCTCATGGGCAGGGCTGGCAATCAGCAGCCCTTCAGCCAGACCCCCCAGAGTCGCTCCCTGTCCTCTGAGCCTGTGTTTTCAGGTACAAAAATTTGTGCTGCCAAGAGTTTCCAGTTCAGGCACAGGGGAAATAATAAAATACACAGTCGTGGTCACCAAACCTTTGCACTCTTTTCAAACAACCCAAAAATACACTGCAAACTGTGCACAAGGGCGTGTTTACCAAGGATGCTGAGAGGCTGCTGCTGCCTTTCTCCTTCCTTTAGCATCCATCAGGGCAATGTGTATGCTCCAGGCCCTTAAATAAAATAGGGATAAGCCTTACATTGTGTGGCTTTTGCCCCATATTTGCCCAAAGAGTACAAAAGCAGAGGGTATGCACACTGTGCAGTTTGCAGACACACACACATGCACACACAGCCCCCATGGTGTCTTAGAGGCAGCCAGGAAATATTTCCTCCTCACAAGAAATGTATTTTTTCTGGTTTTAATTTTCAGAGCTTCCCAGGGGGGAAATAAAAAAAAGATACTTTTCAATGAGAAGCTGAAGCCTGAACAATCTGTGGTTTCGTGTTTTGCTGGGTGGAAGGAACATCCACCTCGGAACACTTTCATAAAACCATCACAGGCAATCAGCCCTTTTCATGGGGAGAGGCCTGTGAAATAAAAACATGGTCAGCCCGAAGGGACACTGCAGCCCCATACAGTCAGGATATGATGGTTTATACACTAAAGATTGAAAAGATGAGGTTTTCCCTTGAGAAAAAGCAGTGCCTGGGATGAGCAGAGCACTCAGCACAAGGAGAGACACCCAGCTTTTAGCTGTGTGGGCTTATTGTATTCAGAATTAAAGGTAGCCCTAGTTCTTCCTTTATCTCCTTCTTTTCTTCCTTCTTTTCTTCCTTCTTTTCTTCCTTCTTTTCTTCCTTACTTCCACATAAACAGGCAGCTTCCCTGCTGTGGTAAGTGAGTGAAAACTTAGGGGATGTGATCTATACCAATGGAAAGGTATGGAAGAAATTAAGGGGATTTGGGGGACAGTCATTTGACTTTGACAGCAACTCAGGAAAGTGTGGGGTTCATCCACAGACATGGTTGCAGCAGTGTATCCTGCTGTGTGGGGGAAAGCTGATGTTCTCCTTTCAAACATCAGCACGGGACATCCATGGTCAGTCAGGGGATCCAGGAGGAGTGGGTCGAGCTCAGGATTCCCCCAGATGGAGACAGCCGTGGGGGTGGGCACAGAATCCACCTGGGAGCAGGGCAAAGCAGGGTTTAAGCAGCAGAATTTGGGGGATATGAGTCATGTTCTAAGAAGGAGAGCTCACTCCTCTGGGATTAAGTTGCACCACAAGAGGTTGTGAGCATTGAGAAGAGCCCATGGATGTGCAGCATCTGGCCGTGGTGGGGATGACTGACCTACAACTGCCTGGAAGGAGCAGCAGAGAGGTGGGGGTTGGTCTCTTCTCCCAGGTAGCAGGGGTAGGATGAGAGGAAATAGCCTCAAGTTGCACTAGGGAAGGTTGTGGTTGGAACAATTTCTTCACCAGGAGGATTATCTGGCACTGAAGCAGGCTGCCCTGGGAAGTGGTGGGGTCGCCATCCCTGGAGGGATTTAAAAGGTGTGTAAATGTGGCACTTGGGGACATATTTTAGTGGTGGACCAGGCAGTTCTGGGTTAATGGCTGGGTATGATGCTCTCAGAAGTCTTTTCCAGCCTAAATGGTTCTCTGTGCAGAGGGGGATGCTCTGGTGTGCCAAGGAGACATCATCAGGTTCAAACAGAGGCCAGCTCTGGTCCTCAGGGAGGTGGAGGCTGTGCCTGGGTGCAACCCCACACCATCAAACACCATCAAACACCAAACAGACCTGCTGCTGTCCCTCAGCTTGGTCCTGTGCACCATGAGACAGTCGAATTGGGCAGCATTTCAGGGTGTGATTTACTCACAAACCCTGTCAGGTCCTACGGGCTGTGCCAGTGCTTTTCTCAAAATCAGACCCTAAAACTTTAATCTAAGTGCACCAGAAGCCTTCTCTCATTTTCAGTGTATTGGGACCAGTGTTTCATTTCTTACACTCCAGAATAAACTTCATTTCACACACCCTGTGATGGTGGGTGGATCTGTGGTAACACTGATGTCCTGAGAGCCACATCTGGGTTCCACTGATGTCCAAGATTTGCTGCATTTCACTTACTGAGGCCAAACAGGAGCTGGGCCTGGCATGTCCCCATCCTTGGCCATCTCTGCAACTCAACCACCACCTGAACTTGAGAGATGGAGTCCAAAAAACTTCAGAATTTGTATCATTTCCTTGGGGAAGCCAGGCCTTCTTGACATGGGAATTGCCACCGCAAAACCCAGCAACTACAAAATCCCCCCCCCACCAAAAATCCAAGCTTTCCACCTTGCATGAAAGAAAATCAGCAGAAAAACCTGGCAATCAGGGAATATTCAAATGGAATGTGCATCCATGGCAGCTCTTGTAGCAGTTTTCCTGTGCTTCCCACAGACCAGGCTTTTGTGTTCCCACAGGTTGGGGTGAAACTGGAGCCCCACAGTCCCCAGGGGGCACAGGGTGAGCACACTTGGGGTCCCACCCCAGCACATGTCAGGAAATTCATTAAAATGGACCAAGAAATGTGCCAGCTGCAAATGCAAAAACAGGTCTTTTCAAATAAACCCCATTAGTTCCACAAGTGCATTTGATAGATTTTTTTTTTTTTTTTGGTTACGTAACGTGAAACCAATAATTATGGAAAAGAGTGTGAGGGTCCAGATAGTCTCCAGAAAAAGAAGGAGGAGAGAGGGAGAGCGAACAATACCAGCAACTTTGCAGGGATTTTTCCTCCCTTGGTGCATCCATCCTTAGCAAACTGCTCATGCAGAGCCCTTCTCAGCAGACCAAAGGAAAGGAATTGGCTCTGGGAGCTCCATCTCCCTGGAGCTGCACAGGGCCTTCAGCTGCAGGATTAAAATCTGGCTCTGCAGTCACATCTCCAGCCCTGAGGCCACACAGGCAAATGGCTCTCCTCACTCCCAAAAAATGTGGAGAATGTGCTGGAAAGAGTGCAAAATCTGTTTCTTCCCTCAACTGCTTGTAGTTAGTTTGCTGTGAATTCCTTGGTTGGGGATCAAATCTGAAGGAAGCAAACATCACAATCAGTATTTTTCAGAAAACCATTTATGCATCAATCTGTTTATAACAAATAGCAGATCTCTATTCACACCCAAACTGATTTATTCTCTCAAGCTTGCTCGCACCCCACTATCCCCACTCACATTCCTCTGACAAGCAAAGTACAAATCTGTGTGTAGCAAAGCTGGGCACGTGGGGAGAAAAGGAAGAGGAACACAGGTTTTTAGTGGGAATACAGCTATCAAAACAGCATTATACAACTAGAGGGGGAAAACTTTTTTTTAAAAAAAAGTAGAGGTGATTATGTAAACTGCTGTCCCTGTCTGGTCAGTGCAAACCTCATGTGGGCTTAGGTCAATCCGTTTGACACAGCTAGAAATGATTGTCTGTGTCAACCATTAGTAGCTCCCAGTCCAGAGTTCCCTGTGAGCTGCCTCTGTTCCCTGCCAGAATTCCCTCAGGTGAGGTGCAGGCAGCACTGCCCACCCCTGTCCATGTCTGTGATGGAGAGCTCAGCACTTCAGCAGGGAATGAGACCCCAAACCTCACCTGCCAGCCCCGCAGAGTACCTGACTGCAGCAAACAAAACTAAAAAACAAAGTTTACTGTCCATGGTGTAGTGGTCAGGAGATGTCCTGGGCAGGCAGGGAGGCCTCAGAGTGACTGAAATAAAACTCCAGCCCCTACCCTGGAAAAGTCCTGGGGGGCAATCACAGGACGAGGAAGGGTGGGTGGTTCTAACAGGGGAAGGTGTGGCCCAAAGGAGGAGCATGGAAGTGGAATCATCTGCTGCCTCTGGAAGCATCTGGAGGACTTCCTACCACCCTTCTAATATTCTGCAGGGAAACTCCCCTTGTTTGAGGGGAAAGGGTGTGATTTGGCTGTTTGTCACTACAGGAGAGAAAAGGAAGCTTGGACTCTTAAAACCTTTCAGCTGCCTTTTCTGTCCAGAAATGTCCTTATGTCCAGGTGTCATAAGGATAGAGCCACACGTAAGTAATGTGGTGGTTACTTGGAGATATTTGAGGTATTTGAGGCTGGCTGCTCTTTCTATCCCAGCCACCAGTTTTTAATTAGAGTTGAGGACATCTGGAAAGGCCCTTCCAGAGGTACAGTCGGTGCTGAAGTGTTTGCCTCCCTTGGAGAACAGGGTCAGAACAAAATCTGTGTCCCAAATATATCAAGGGTTGCTGGAAAGAGCATTTGGGGACCACAGAGCAAGATCCTCACAGCACCTCTTTACCCTTATTTTCTACTTGGGGAAACTCCTGAAGCTCAAAAATCACAGCCCAGCAAAGCTTCCAGTTTCTTCAAGGTATCTCTTCCAACTTCTCACAAGGCAGGACAACCCCAGGGGTCTTCAAGAGTGATTATTTCTCTTCCTTGGTTGTTGGAAGAAAAGTTGTTTTGGGGACTGGTACATCCAGTCCCTCCATCCTCTAAGCAATCCCCCACTGCCTTGATTTGCTACCTGGAGGCAAATCAATGTGATTCAAGCCCCTCTTCCTAGTCACATCTCAGCATGAAGAATTCTTTCCCATCTTCTCACAGATCCTTGCCAACAGAGCAAACCCAGAGCACCACTAATGGGGAAGGCTGAAATCACTGTGAGAGGAGCGAGGCCCCCAGCAGAGACAGTAGCTGAGGAATCAGCCCAAGGCTCTGTAATCTGGCAAAAACAGTTTCAAAACACACTTTATCTAGTGAGGGTGCCTCAGAGCTGTGCAGGGAATTGTTTCATGCAGCCCTTTTATGGAGAGAGGAGCTGGAGGGCAGTAGTCCCCAAAATAATTCACGAGGCTTTTAGCAGCCTCTATTACTCACTGTTGGAAGGACTGCAGTGCTCATTGTTTCATTCTGGCAGCCAAATCCTCCTCCACTAAAATAAATAACTATCAAGGATGCATCCCAGCTTCAGAGCTTTGGGTTGCCCACAGAATTAAAATCCTTCTATCCTCCATCAGGTTTGCCTCTTGATAATCCAGCAGCTGCTACAGTCACTGGAATTTCCCCATTTCCATGCAGGGCATCCTGCACAGTCCTGCAAGAACTGAATTGTCCATCAGTTCAGGGAGACCCTGGCAGAACTTCTGGCACAAACCTGAGCATGCACAAAGCCAGGGCTCAGCTCCAGGCTGGTCTTAGGCACTGCTGAAAGGAACACAATTGACACCATGACCGGAGTCCAGCATGTGGAACCAAACTTGTATCTATCCACAGGACAGAGAATTAAAGCCATTAGTGCTCCTCAGTTGTTTTAGATGCTGAAATACAAGCTCAGCAAGGAGGTTTGTTCCAGTAAGAGCTGAATCAGACCAGATGAGGAGGTGCAAGCTGTTATTTCCTACAGCAATGACACGGACACTCCGTTTGTTTATCCTGATCTCTGCCTTGCCCTGACTCACTGGCTTCTCATCTCAAAGGTTTCTTGCTTAGCTTAGTCATTTATGGGTAAATTATTTTCCAGCTTTTGATGTCAAATGTAGCTTTTCTTGTTCATTATAAACCAACACAGTGATCTGCTCTTATTTGTGCACTGGCTTTGCTGCTTTGTCAACTTTCCAGTGTGAGCAGAATAAACCCCAGGGAGAACTCTGCAGTAACCCAGTTATTGTGAGGTGAAAGGCAGCTCTTTTTGCTGCCATGGTGCTTTTTGAGAGGTGGAAGAGGTTACTTTTGCCAGATTTTGACTTTAATCAAATGTAGATTTTTGGCTAAATCAAACCTCTTCAGATGGTCCTGCCCTCTGTTTCCCCTAATGGTGAATTATTTCAAATTATTTCATCTGGACCCTGGCCTGCCTTTCATTTTTGCCAGGAGGAGCAGTGTATTCCCTGGAGCTGTTAACACCCCAGAGAGAAACCCTCTCCTGCAGCTCCTGCAGAACCTCCCCAGCAAAGCCACAAGCCCAGGGGACCACAAATTGAACTGAAAACATTCTCTGGTTTGGAGTATGGGTGTATGACCTGTGCCAGAAGCAACCATTCAAAAATCCGCTATTACAGTGGAGCTCATTCTGAGACAAGGTGGGGACACACATTCCAGCAGCTTCCCACCTAAATCAGACTCCAGCTTTGGGTCTACATGGCTGTGGGTGCCCCAGCCAGGATCTGAACTTATCTGGTGACTTTATGGGGAGGAATGAGGCCTCAATAAGTGGCAAAAAGCTGACAGGAGGAGGGAGGAGGCTTCATCTTCTCCTCTCTTCACTGCCAGCTCTCCAATTCAACACCAGCCCCATTTGCACATCAGCTTTTAATATTTAATTGCAGCTCTGCCAAGGGACTTTGCCTCCTCTCTTGCACAGGAGGGGGAGAGGAAGGAGTGAGCAGCGTGGTGCTGGAGAGCCCCAAGGAGGCTATCAAATGGCAGATCTCAGGCAGAGGAAAGAGCCTTAGCATGTAAGTGATTTTACACAAAAAACCCTCCCAGATCACAGGAGATGGAATGAATTAATATCAGAAAAATCCTGTAAACCCTCAGCAACTGGGGGGATGCTGTGGTGGCTGTGGGAACTGTTCAGGGTGGGCTGAGCAGGGTATTTTCATCGGCTGCCTGTGTTTAAGGGAAAGGAGGGATAGGGAATACTGCTCTCCTAACAGGCTCATTTTGCCACAAAGTAAATCCCTGGAGGGCCCTTAACCTGGAATTGTTTCATGTTAGACACCACTGCAAAAATGGGAAACAACCCCTTAACTGTGGGAGGTGGGAGCCTGTGATCTGCCAGATCTGTCTCTTCTCTAACACCATGGGAAACGACCTGGAAAACAAAAAAAGGAAATTTTTTAAGCAACTAGTGAGAGATATATTTCCCTCCCTCTGGTTTTTATTTCACATGTCTTAACAGGCATGAGAAGTGAAGCAGATATTCACAAGCTGAATGACATTGTTATCCCCCCAAAAATCTGTCCCTTCTGAGTGCATTTGGACACCCAAACACAGGTGGACAGTGACTGGGCACTAAATAATCCTCAGGCCAGAGCCACAGAAACTGCTGATAAAACACTTTTAAACAAGCAACGTGGCTTTTAGAACAAATACTTCCAAAATGTAGTACAAGTACTTAATAATCCCATAGTTCAAATGTCTGTGTCAGTAATTAAAAAGCAATTACATAGAACTTGTGGGTCCCCAGAGCTCTGTCTGCATTCAGAAAATGAACCCCAGCTGACCTAATGTACTTCCATGTGTCAGATCAGTCACTGCAAATACAATGCCTGAGACTTCTGCTGCACATTGCTGAAGTCTGGAAAACAAGAACATTTTTAGCAGAAGAGGCCAAGAGGTACTTAAATCTCCAGGAACTGTCTGAATCCAGAGCTGGTTCAGGTCTATGTGATGCTGGAAACATCAGAAAAATTTAACTAATGATGCATATGCAAATTACATTAAATAAATTTTAAATTATTTAAAGCAAATTTTCTTCACGTCTTTTCTTTCTTTGAGTCTTTCACTGTCACAGAGATGAACTTGGGGATCTGAGAGAATGAGATAAGTGGTAGACGGAGTAGAAAAGACCAATTCCCTGCATTAAGTGTGATTTAATTTAACATGTGCCTGCTTTCACTCCATTTTGTTTTTCAAAAGTGAATTCCAGTGATGAGGTTTGCAGATATATCCGTGAAAACAGCGTTTGTTCCACAGCCCTTTACTGATGCCCTGGTCCCCTGAGTGGAGATGGACACACTGACTTTTGGCCTCTTCTCCCTGAGTCTCCACATGCAGCACCATAACCTCTGCTCTCTTGTTTCAATGCCAGCAGACAGAAAACATGGAAAAAGCTGAGAAGCTGAGGCCAGCTCAGTCCTTCCCTTCTCTGTGCCACTCTCCAAGGAGCAATCCTGAGCTCAGGGCAGTTCTTCTGAGGAAAGCTGTGTCTGTCTCGGAGCTGGTTGCCAGGTGGGTGTTTAATCTGTGGTTGCACCTCAGATCCGAGGGGTTCCAGGGAGGACCCTCCCTCTCCCACCCCTGTAACAAACAAATCTCACTCAGGTAAGATCTTTCCCAAGCACAGCATCCCAAATGGCCTGGTCTCAAGTGAGAGGTGTGTGTTTTCTGTCACGAGTGCTCCTGTCTGTTCTGTATTTCCAGTGCATTATTATGTCTTGGAAGACAAGTCCTGATTTAAAATCCAGACACACTTGACAATCTTCACTAAATAAAATGACACAGAGGAATTTGCCCTTGACCCCAAGGAGTGGAGCATTCCCTAGTGGACAATTAAAGCTTTTAATCTTGGTAGTTTGTAAGGTGCCACGAGGGGAAGAGCAAATGCTGGCGAGACGAGTTGATGGGGAAGAAAGAGGAGCATGGCCACTGCATCCCCTCCTGGTTTCTCTCAACTGTCTCTTACCAAAAGGCTCCAGGGAGAGTCACATTTCATCCCAAGCCTCTTAAGGGCTGATTTCTCTTCTTGTTACAACCCATGGCTGAGATCAGACCAAAACGCTGCCAAGCGTGAGACGAATAAGATTAGGAACAGAACCTCCCTCCATGTCAGAGTGACAGAGCAGCTGTCAAATCTGTCTCTTGAACTTCCCCATGGGACAGTCTAGCTCCAAATATCCCAAAAATTGGTTAGTTTCCACTGTGAATAGCCATCTCTCTAACAGGGTCTCTGGAGAAAACTGAGAGTGAACTCTCCAGAGCACGGAAGAGAAGGAAGGTGGTTTCTCCTGCAAAGGTCTCACTCACCACTGATGTTATATTAGGTCAGGTAGTGCTTTGATAAATCCCTTTACATTAGGTTAAAGATGAACAAATTGACCTTCTGGAAAGCCTGACTTCAGCTCCAAGCTATAAACCAGCAAAGTGCAAGAAGGCACCACATTCAGGCAATGTAAACCCCCAACACATCCCCCACCAGTGGGGACATGGGTGCTCAGGGACACTTCTGCAGAGCTTGGGAGGAGAGGGCTCACAATGGCTCTGGCAGTACTGCCCTGAGCTAAAACCTGTCCTCTTTGGGAGAGTTCTCACATCTCTGTCACTCTTCAAGCTTGTCTTTGGAGTCTGTTGTGATGCCTTCTGGAGGCTGACCTGGAACAGAGACCAGACAGAGCAAGAGGAAAAAGTAGAGATTTATTAAAGGCCTCAATGGGCACACCTGGGCAGCACAAGAGTCCAGCTAGACCCAAAACGGGCACAAAATGGATGACCAGCCACGAGGTCCCACACTTTTATAAGTTCTGGTCCATTGGCATATGAGAGTCAGTTGTCCAACCATAGCTCCAGGTTTTTTCTTTTCACTTCACTGTTGTTTTGTTCTGGGACCTGAAAATTGTCCTAGGTATCATGCTAGAGAAGAAATTATTTTGTCCATCCATTCTGTAGAGAGAGCTTAATAGCACTTAATATGAAACCTAAAACTGCCCACTAAAACAGCACAGAATCTAAAAATATAAAAGCTAAAACCAAAGGCATCAGTTGGCTTTGATATTTTCCAGAACGAGCCTGTCCACCTCCCTTCCAGGGAAGGCAGAACAAGCCTGTCCTCAATATCCAAAAATATATTCAGGCTGAAAAGGGACTCAGGTGCCATCTCCTGTCTTCCCTGCAGGTACCAGCGCATCCTGAACGGCGAAAAAAATATGGTCAAGCAAGAACATCCCAAGGTGAGAGCTAAAGGCTCAAAGCTGTTGGTATGGGTTGTCCTCACAAAATAAAGATCCAGTTCTTGGCAAAGAGAGACAAATAAAACCCCAGGATTTTCTGTAATAACCGGTGCTGTTCTGAGAATCTCCGGGATGGGTCAGACCCAATTCCCTCTTAGTTTGCACAGATGGACTGGCACACAAAGGGTGCTCCAGGATGGAAATTTCATGTATAATATTCAGGTTGCTGTGGAGCAAAAAAAAATTGTGGAGGTGGAGATTGACAAGAAGACAATCAAGAAGTGAAGGACCTGCAGAGGATTTAGTACTGGTTTGAAAGTCATTAAAGCACCCAGAGAGCCTCACTGGGCTGACAGGGATGACACTGGGGCATCTCTGCCCTCCTGCACCTCCTGTTTTTTTGATGTTGCTCTGTGTGTCTCAAATTAGGTGCTTGTGCCATTTCTGCCATTCTACTCCACCATTCTAGCACTTTCTTGGTGTTTTTTACTCTAATGGGAATTAGACATCAAGTTCATAGGTAGATTTTGCATTTAGGGGTCTGCAATTCAGCATTTTAAATGGAATTCCCCGCAGGCAGAAGCTGTGACTACTGTTCTCACATCATGGTAAAGGGACACTCCCACCTGCCAGTGTTCCTCATATTTTGATTGCAAACTCATTGGCATAATGTGGAGTTCTCAGCTCTGTGTTTGCTCATTTGACCCTGCTTTGTGATAAGGGGCCTCTTACAACCTGGAATAAAAAAGAGAAGATAACACATCAGAAGCCAGATATTCTGGACTTTATCCAGCTTTTCTGCTTAAAATGGGGTTGATTCCCACTGAATACAAAAATATGAATTCCACCTAATTAAACAAAAGGCAGAATCTGAAAACTTTTATTTTCACTCCAGGTTTCTAAGAAGATGCTGGAGATTTCTTATTAAATGATAGAAAGGGGTTTTTTTTCCAGCTGTTTGGAAACACATTTTCATAGAACAGGAGGATGGAGATGGGAACAGAGCAATGATCCAAGAGAGGAGACAACCACTGGCCATATTTTTTTCTACTCCAAGGCTTTCTTGCAGGTTCATGGACAAGTCAGGAGGGTTCACTGGAAACAGGCAACACAGAAACTTCAACACTTCAACAACAAGCTATTGTGTCCTTAACATTTATTTCAGAGAATATTGAAAGTGGTGGGATACTCTCTCCTACCACGAAGTTAGAAAATCAACTGATGTGATGCTTGAAGTAGAAGAGCAGGAAAAAAAAAATTCATATGATTTATTATTGAAATTATATAAGAACCTATTTTAATGTTTTGGGTTGTTTTTTGTTTTTTTTTTTTTTTTAGCTCATGGAAGCAAGATATCCATCACAGAACAATGTCATTCCAGTGGGGAAAAACTGTGCCTTACCTCGAAGTCATCCCTGTGATCTGAGCTCAAGCAAGCCCATGGAGGGTGTTCCCATCTCTAAGATTGGTGCCCCAGGAAGGAATCTCAGAGGGCTCCTGCCCAGCTCTGACAGCCCTAAAATCCCCCCAGGCTGTAAGAGTTCACAGCCAGCTCCTCGGGAGGCACCATCTCCCAAAGGGCCCTTGAGGAAGAGGGAGGCTGAGCACACCAGGATCCTGACAACAATCCAGCCCCTGAGCATGGAGAGCAAACCCCACAGAGAGCCAGCCTTCCTTTCCCCTCTCCAGAGCACCCAGAGGGAGGCACGATGGAGTCCTGCCCCCACCACAGGGAAGCAGTCTGCTGCAAAGGTCAGTAGCTCTTCTTCAAAAGGCCCTGGAAATTCATTTCATCCTCAGAAATTCCTGGGCTTCGTGGTGGTGATTGATCACCCACTGCTGTCAATCCTTAGGCACAGGGGACAGGTTTCCCTGTGGATGTTTATGCCTGGTGCCATCCAGCTCTGGGTGATTTAATGGCCCCAGGAGTAGAGGTCAGATGTGCAACAATCTGTTCCTTGTGATGATCCTGTTCCTAGAGGGAAGGAGCTGGAAGGAATGGGCAGCCCAGATTGGAGGGAGACCTACATTAAAAAACATGGGAGATAATATTGACATGAAGTTGGCATCATCTGGAATATTAACTGTGGATGAGAGCCTACAGAAATTCTCATGTTCATCTCTTTGCTGTATGGTATCAGCCCACATGAGGGACTGGTCCTTCACTGGGAGAGCAGCAAACCCATTGCTACTGGGTTTGAGACACAAAAATCATTGTGGAAATGGTAAAGGAAGTGGATGGATAATCCTGTCCCTGAAAGGTGCCCTCAAAATCAGAGACAGGTAGGGAAAATACCACTTAGCTCTGGAAATGAAGCAGAGCATCCAAAAGCTGTGAAGCACAACCCTTGGAAAGAACAGAGCAAAGCCAAGGCTTGGTCCTGCAGGGAGAAAAAAGCCACCTTTGGCTCTGGAAAGCCTCTGGTGCTGTCACTTTGCCCACACCAGGCCTTTGTGCAGTTCCTCTCCTCTATTTGTGGGGGCTTACCTGTTTCCTTGCTGTTGTTCCCACACAGGAAGGGAAGCAGTCCCGGGACAAGCAAGGGTTCATCTCCTCCGTGCCAGGTACAGCTGATGACACAGCCACAGGCAGAAGCTGTGAGTTGGGTTTTTTTTTTTGCTTTCCAGGCATCTTTGCTGCCCTCTTTCCACCTCTAGAGATGCAGCTGGGAAGGGTCTGCTTGGTCCTTGCACGGGGTTGTATTTCCCACAGAACCCCACAGCAGACACTGTGGGACGTGTGGGTCCTGCCAGGACTGGAAATTCAGGAATGTGGCCAAGGATAGGGAGCACAGGGATCAGACAACCCCTTGACTGCAGCCCTGATCAGTCCCACTACACAGAGCTGGCAAATCCCAGCACAGCCGGGATCTGGGCCAGTGATGAGTCCACAGAGCCATGCTGGCTCTCCCTGTGCTGTTATCCCAGCAGCTAAAAATAGCTGCTATTAAATACCAAGGCAGAAATACATCCATGTTTAGTTTGGGATGAGTAATACCTCCCTGTACCTCAGCCCTGAGGAGAGGAAGAGGGAGAGGTTCCTTTGTACCTAACTAAGGAGCCTTGGCTGGGCTCCTTTTTGAATTTGGCAGCGCTGGAGTGTCAGAGAGAGTCATCCTTGGCTTAAGATAGGGCATGTAAGTGATCCCTAATGTTATGATATCATTGGGACTAAAGCAGGTCAGGGATATTTCAAGGCAAGAGGCATCTGTCAAGAGTGAGAAATCCAAGCTTTGCATGGGAAAGAGTTGAATTTTGACGAGCTTTGCTGTTTGACTTGGGGCAGAAAAAAAACAGATTTCCAAAAATCCCATAATGACTGGATTACAGACCACTGGACCATCCTACGATTTTTGGCCCTGGATCAGGAATCCAGGGTCCCCTTAAACCATGTATTTAGGATTTGTTGTTTTTTCTTTCCATTTCTTTCTTGCCTTTCACACAAGAGGGGGAAAAAGGATCACACACTGCCTGGATTTGAGAAAATCCTGTGTTCAATTACCCAGCTGCATGGGAAAAGAAGTCTCTTACACGAGCACACAAATGATGGAGCTGAGGTTTCCACAGCATTGCTCGGATTTATCAGAGCACATGATGTCACCATGCTATCTAGCTCTGTGCTGTCACAGTTCTGGGTGCCTTTTCCAGCGCCAGGAATGTCTTTTCCTCTGGCTGGCCCGGGGTGAATCATGGCCTATCTTGGAGCCTTACACCACTCCCCAGCCCCTGACTCAAAGGCCTTGTAATAGCCATGGCTTCATGTGCTTCTTTCCAAGAGCTTTGTGGGAGGTCCTTCTGGGGAGGCAATTCCATCCAGGGAGCTGGGGATACGACAGCTACTGCTGAGGTAGGTGCTGGATTTGCTCAGAGACAGGAGTTGTAATGCTTCCTAAAAAAGTGCAGGAACCAGCTGTCCCAAATTTCTCAGGGACCAGACACATCCAAGGCTGTACCTGTGCTGTGTTCTGTCATTCCCATGGAGTGAAGGAGATTCTGGTGCCCCACGAGCCCCAGCAGTGACCAGGGCAGATCTGTGGGAGCCTCCTCACCACCCCACAGGGACAGCCCCACTGCCCTTCCCAGGGGATGGGGAGGGGACACCCCAGGCTTGGGATGGGGAAAGCAGTGTCGAGTGGTTTGAAGCCACACAATGACTCCATTTAAGCACAGACCACAGTTCTCAGGGGCTGGGATGTCTGATATGGAAGGCAACAGCTTGGCAGTGTTCAAGAAAGCTCTGCTGACTGGAGTTTGGTTTATCAGCAGACACACACCAGTTGGGAGCTGAATAACTGCACAAAAAGGAAAGCACCGGTGGCTGCATCCATTTCCAGGCACAGCACACACCTGAGACACTGCTGCAGGGCTGGGCACTGCTCTGGGGGCTGGCTTTTACACTCCTTAAAAAAACACATTCCCAGGCAGCCAAAGCAGCTGGGCTGTGCCCCTGGTCACGCTGGCAATATCAGATGAGCCGGAGGAAGCCGCCACCAAAGACGTCACCAAGTCACTAATTAAAGAGGTCCAAGTGGCTGTAGTCTGCAGTAATGAGATTAAACTGAGTGCTGGAAGACTTAAACACAGCAGAACAAAATTCTCCCTAGGAAGGAAGACAGCAAATCAAGGAACCATTTTTTCCCAAAGGGAAATAGTTGAAAGCTTGAGTCCTTTAATATTCAAAAGGAGAAGTCACCAGCTAATTTATTGCAGGTAGAGTCTTCAGAGTACTCTGGATTTAAAAATCTACAACTTGTACATGAATTTTGGCAATCAGAGGGAGGGAATTTTGGCCAAGGAAGAGAGAAGAGGGACATGCACACAGGTTTGTGTGTGTTTGTACTAACACTGCTCCATTACCCAGGGCTTCCAGCTGAAGGGCACACGGGGGTGTTACCTCGGTGCAGAACAAATATGAATCAGGAGCTTGAGGTGGCTGCAAATTACAGAGCCTCCAGGCAGCCTCAAACTCACCTGCAAACCTATAGAATAGAATAGAATAGAATAGAATAGAATAGAATAGAATAGAATAGAATAGAATAGAATAGAATAGAATAGAATTTCTGTTCTAATTTCGACCTCTACACAAGGGGAATTTTCAAAGCAAGGAGAGGAGGCGAAAGAGAGAGCAGGAGACAGTGGGGTCCTCCAGCCTGCACGCAGGGAGACTCAGGTTTGGTTCAAGGGTTTCCTTGACCCTTCTCCATCCCCCGCTGGCTGCAGCCCCCGCAGTTCTGCTGCGAGGGGTCGCGGTGCCATCTAGCGACAGCGGAACCGCCTCGCTCCCATCCCAAATTCGGGCTCCGCAAGGATGCTCCGGACGCCGTGCCCAGCCCCAGCGGTGGGGGAGGCTGCCGCCCTCCCTCTCGCCATGGCCCGCGGCTTTGCAGCCATCATTCCGCCGTCTGCATCATTCTGCTCAGCAGAAGGGCTCGGGAGAACATCGCTAGTGAACTGGAAAGGTCTGAAAGGCGGGGGGGAAATGCTGATTTAAGATAAAAGGCTGTGCTCATGCCAGAGACGGCTCCGAGTTCAAGGAAGCTCCGGCACTTGCCATGATAGAGGCTCCTGCAGTCAAAATAATCTTTAAAAGCTCATTTCCCTTTCAGCTATTGCTTTTCATGAGCATGACGAGCAGGAGCTGAGTGTCAGGACTCCTGTAAGTGGCCAATCTGTCCAGCTCTCACTGCTTTGTGCCTCTGCAATTCGGGCAGGAGGCAAACTTGGGGTGCTGAAGCACTAGATCCATCTTGTCCCCCGACTCAAACACCTCATATCACAGATAGAAGGGGCAGCAGGGTGTGCCACCCATCCCCTGTCACCTCTCCCACCCCTGTGACCGATTAGAGAGGCTGGGATCACAGGTGCTTTTTGGAGAGGCTGCCATGGGAGCACACAGCCGTTCCCAGGGATCCTTGGAGGGCAGGGGATGGATCAGCCTCTGCTGATCGGCCCAGCTGAGATTTGCCAACAATCAAAGCAGGCAAGCTTGTCCCTCCTAACTGGCTTTTCCTGCTAGCCCCAGTCTCTGCTTTCACTCAGTCTGACCTAAAGAGCCCTTGCCTTGCTAAGACCCTCCTGCCCTCTTCACTGGGCCTCCAGCAAGAGGGAGGGACTCCTCCACCCCATCTCAGTCAAGGGCTCAGGGCTGCCCTCTGCTCCAGACCCTGGGGCTGCTGATCTCTCCCCTCACACACTCAGTGCCTCTCAGAAATTCCCAGTGCCTCCATGATTTATTTTCTTCTCATTTCCTGCCTTCTAATTAGTTGCTGTCTTTCAGACAGGAGGACAAAACCCTTTCCCCAGGCGCTGTGCAGAGCTGTCAGGTAGCTCGGATCTCTCTGGGCTGCAGGAGCAGTTTGCAGGGGCACTGATGGGGACACACGTGGAAGTCACAGCCCACAGCAGAGCAGGTCCTTCACCTGGGGATGGAGAGAGACAGCAGGAGTGTGAACAGCCAGCCGTGTGCACAGCCAGAACACAGAGATGCTGCAGAGGAGAACAGAACTCCATGCAAACATACACCCACCCTGTGTGTTCCTGCCAGGCATAGGCAGGCCATGACACAAATACCCACTGCCAGCTGCTGACTGAGCTGATTTGCTCTGCCCTTCACCTCCTGCATTTATGTCTCTCCATCCACATAGAATAAATAAGGTATCTCAGTTCCCAGTGCGCTGCTGTGTTTGCAGATGCCACTGCCACCCCCTCGGTGCTGCCTGAGCGGGTGTGTGTTTGCTGACAGCCCCTGCCATCCCCAGCCCTCTGCCCCACCACCTGGCTGGCCATCAAGGACCTGCCTATCACCCTCCTGACAGCTTTTTCTGATCCTCATTTATGGAAGGCAGCAACAAAGAACTCAGAGGTCACATCAGAAGGAGGGGTGATGATCTCCAGAGGCACCGAGCTTGGCACAGACAGCAGGGGAGCAGCAACTCATAGCCCTGCAGGATGGGTAGAGAAACTGGGCTGTGGTGGAGAGGAGCTGGGCCCTTCCAGGAGCCTCAGTGAAAACAGATGTTCATCTGCAGCTGGACATGTTGTGATGGGATGTTTTGCCACGTGATGTTGGCAAGGAAACCACACCTCATGCTGAACTGCAGCCTGGGTGATGTGTAGCATCCTCTCCTGATATCTGCAGACCCACAGGGAAACCAGAGGGGCAGCAGCCCCTTCAAACACCCCTGTAAGAGTCCAGCAAAACTGTTCAGGAGAAATGCATGAAAAAACTTAAACATCTCAGTACTTAAAGGGGGCTTATAAAAAGAGGGAAAGGAACTTTTAACATGGGCACAGAGTGAGAGGACAAGGGGAATTATTTAAAACTAAAAGATAAGAGATTTAGACTAAATTTTAGGGGGGAAAAGCTTTTACTCAGAGGGTAGTGAGGCATTGAAATGGGTTGCCCAGAGAAGTTGTAGATGCCCCATCCCTGGAAGTGGTTGTGGCCAGATTGGATGGGGCCTCGAGCAACCTGGTCTAGTGGAAAGTGTCCCTGTCCATGGCAGGGAGTTAGGATTACATTTCGTGTCCCTTCCAACCCAAACCACTCTGGGATTCTGTGAAACTGGAAAATCAGCATCAGTTGCTTGCCCCTTTGCAGCAAAGAGCATGGAGTGTTTTATCTCAGGTGATGGGGACTTCTGGTACTGGCACAGCCAACCCACATCTTCCACTGCCATGGGGTGGTGTTCTCAAATACACACTCTCTAAAGGTGTCAGCAAAGCAAACCAGGGAACAGCTGGGTCTGGTTCAATATTACTGGGTACATCAGTCAAATTGGTAACTCAGCCTGCTAAATCTGGCCTCTGAAAACCACCCCCAGACAGTTTGGTTATGTTTGTATTTGCAAATTAGCTTGGCCAGGCAGGATCACCAGCTCTGGCACACAGTTTTGCCCACCATTAACATGCTAAAAATAATGCCTTTTGCCCAGCTGAACTTTGAGGGCATCGAGAACCCTCCAGGTTTGAGTGCTTTATTATTATCCCTCTCCAAACCCTTCCCAGAGCAGATACCTGTGACACCACGTTGCTGCAATGATAGGAACAATTCCCAGCTTAAAGCAGGTAGAGTGGTTGTCCTTCTTTAGTCACTTTGCCAAAGCAATATCTTTTTCATTCTTGCTTCTTGTTGGGTTTCTGAGTTACAGAAGTGGCTCCCCATGTATTAAAAGTCTCTTTTCCCAGCCCCAGACTGAAGAAGAAGTCGAGAGTCCTCAGCTCTGGTTTCAAGGTTGTTTATTTTTCCTTATCTATTAAATTCTTTCTCTGACCTGCCGAGGTCTGTCTGGCAGGTCAGTTCAAGGCACACTCCCTGCCCTTGGGGTGGTGTTAGTTTTTTATACTAAAAACTACATGTACTTTATTTACAATAATTTTCCAATACCTATCACCTCTGTTAGACAGTCAGTCTCTAAACCAATCAACAGTGCCACCATCACAACAGAAAAATGGAGCAAGAGAAGAAGGAAGAAGCCCAAAAACCACACGGATCCTCCATCTTGTCTTCACTAACATACCATTCCAACAAACCCAAAATCTACTTTTTCACCCTGTGACAAATTAACTATTATTCTACTTAAACTCTGGTGACTTGTAATTCTTCACACAAAGTTGGAAATTGTTTCCAAGGACTAAAATCAAAGGCACAGGTGTCTTTGACTCTGTGCCAGGGTCTCTCAGTCTCCAGGGCAGTCCAAGAAATGTCCTGGGTTATGACAGCTTCTAAAATACTGGAACTGATGAGGAAATAGGGAACCAGAAAAAGTAGGCAATACCTCTCACCTTCCCAGCTTTTCCCTTAAAACTTTGGCCATGGCCAGAAGTGACAGGAGGGCCTGGCTGTGAGGATCACAGCCTGAGGACATGACAGTGAGTCAGGGAAATGCCTCTTCCCCATTGCACCACTGCCTGGATGCATCCCCATCCCATACCAGGTTACACCAGGGGTATTTTGAATGAATACATTCTGAAAATAAGCCAGGGCTCCAGCCTTTCCCAGCCCCTGTGCGGGATTGCTGGGACTCATGATTGACTCAGCCTGGTGGAAGAGCAATTTCACTGTTCCCTAAAAATAGACCAAGTGGTTCATCCTCTCAACATAGCCCAGCACTCCGAGATAAAACCAGCTGCCAGAGACCACTGGGAGGCAGAGAACAGGACTGAGGGTGTGGGGTGTGGAGCAGGGCTCCTTTTGGGATACACAGAGGGCTGCCTGGCCCTGAGTTTCACAGATTTTCCACTGGGGCTGTCTGAGACCTGACTCACCTGTTGGGACTACAGAGACCTCCCTGTAAGTAATTTTGGGGTAGATTAGGATGGGGTGAGGTGTTGCATGAATATGAACCTCAGACTGATCCTAAAATGTGGGGCAAAGGAGGATGTTTAGTGTTTCACACTATGAAAATGGTGTTGCAGCTCATGGAAAGCCATGGATTTTATTCTGCTAAATTCTTGGTAAATCCTGCTCTTGCTGCAGGTGTGTTCCATGTATGGTGGCTTTGGTTTGGCTCAAGACCATGATTTAGGGCACCTGGGCATGTTCTAGACAGAAGCAGAGCACTGTAACTGTGTGCTTTTATTCTATCTTAAAATACTGAAAATCCCAGCTTTGAATCCTAAATTCATGGGGACAGATCTTAGTGTCTACTCTCTCCTAGAAAAAAAAAATCCTGGTATTTATGATGACTCTGATAATTTTGAGCACAAATAGGCAAAAGAATCTTTGTGGGATCCAGTTGAGGCAGAGGGATGCTGGGGGTGGAGGGGACACCTCCCAGCCCCAAACCTTGTTCAGGACTGGAAGTGGGTAGGCAGCAAAACATGAACTGTTCAGAAGGAAATGAACTTTGCTTCATCTACATCCCGGGGGAAGAGGAGGCAGGGAGGGATTAGTTAAGGAGGGAATTTCTTTCCCTCTCTCTCCAGTCCTTATCTGCAGAGAGGGTTGTTTGTGGTCCTGAGGCAAACAAAGGGCTTCAGGAGCCTATGGGGTCAGCAGCACTCCCTGTTTGTGCTCACATGTGTGGAAGGACAGCCCAAAACCCTCTAAGATGAGGCAGAAATGTGCCCTGTGTGTGCACATGTGTGTCTCACACCTGATTTTCCATTTGCCTTTTGGCTCTAAGGGCTGTCTCGTGGTCACCAGGAGAGCCAGGACTTCAGGTCCAGCCCTGGGGCTGCCCCTCAGTCAGCGTGGGAAAGGCCTGAGCTGAGCTGAAAGCAGGATTTTTTTCAGCTCATGCCTTTGTCGATGGCCAAGATTTCCTTCTGAGATTCACGTCCAGATGATGGCTGTGAGAATAACAGAAATTCTGTAGCTTTCCCAAGGTCCCTCCAGGCGTCCAGTTTTCACCCAAATCTTTATATTAAAAATAAATAAATAAATGGGAGTATCTTCAGACTTTTGTTAGAAAACAGGGATTTAGGGAAAGAAAGGTGAAGTTGTCTTCCTTTCCCTATGCCTCAGGCACAGATATCACTTTGTGAGAAGAGGCAAAATATAAAAATACAAAAGTATACTCTTGTTCAGGAAAAGTGGTAGATGATTCAATAATGGCAATTAAGGGATTCAGCTTAGGTGGAAATTTGTAGGAACATCTTGCAAAAGCCGTTTTCAGCCCTTGAATAGACTCAGTCTTTTACAGGCTACAAAAGCTTCATTTTGGGGGAAAACCAGGCAAGGATGCCCTAAACCTGTTATTAAGAGGAACAAAATCCTTCTTCAGCACTGGTGAAAGTCCCAGGACTGGGTCTGAACAGAGTAGTAGGAACCTTTCCTTGAAGCACTGTACCTTACTGGTATCTTACACTTTAAAGCCAACCACTTCTCCCCTCTCCCAAATGCTCTCTGGCAATTTGCCTTACTCAGAAACAAATGGAAATTCCCAGGAAATCGTAGTGGCTACAGGTGGGTTTGGGTTTTTCTCTTTAAAGGATCCTGTTAATTTGGTTTGGAGCGTGACTCTTTCATCCAAACCAGTATTAAGTTTTCTTGGCTGCCGGCGATAAAGAGCTGAGAGCAGCATGGAAACACCAGGACAAGAATAGAAAGGCAAGGCAGGGCCTTGCAGCTCCTCAGGGCACGAGGCATCCCTGCAATGCCCCCACGTAAACACCGTGGCATGGCAAAGAAATGCCGAGGGATGCAGGCCACAGCTCTGATCCCAGCTGGGCCCTGCATCCCAGGCAGGATGTGGGGCCGGGGATGCTCAGGGGGCTCCTGCCTGCACACACATTCCCAAGGTGTCTTTTCAGAGGGGTGAGAGAGGGCTTCCCTTAAAAGGTCTGGTATTTGTGGCATGCCAAGAAGCCCTCTCCCCAGGCTGAGGCTGTTCCTGTGGGGAGCTGGGTGTTGCTGTCCCTGGGGAAGGGGGTTTGAGAGGGAGGGAAGCTGCTGTTGGGAATGGTCATCCTGAACTCCGGGCCTCAAGGGCTGAGATGCTGCATGGCAGGAGGGAAAAGATGCTGGGAGAGGGGTTAGGGATAAAAGTAGTGCTGATGGTGGGATGGGGGAGAGAGGGAAACAAGGGAATGGATGTCAAGCAGGGGTGTTTATCACCATTGCAGTGAAAAAGCCCTCTGTGAATAGCAGATAAAGAGCCACTGGAGGGTACCAGAACGGGCGGGATCAGTGTCAGGGGGCAGAGCTGGACACCCGCAGCGACACCCAGCCAGGGACAGAGTCACCAAACATCCACTCGGCCTTTATTAACCCTTTATTGACTTAGCAGAGGGCCACAGAGAACGTGGCGATGCCGAGGGCGCGGTCAGGGCTGCACCCACCTCCTCCCGGCCCTCGGTACCCAAACCTTGGGGTGCTGGGGTGATGCTGGGACCCTCCCCAGGCAAAGAGGAGCCCACAGCAGTTGGCCCACGCGGGAAGGCCATGTCCCCAAACAGCAACACCACTCGCAGCTGTCTCTCAGCAGGGCTTCTTGGCATTTTTTTGGTGCCCAGAATAGAGTCCTCCACATTCCTGGATTTTTGCAAAGGCCAGAAATAGCCCCGAGCTGCCTTGGGACAGACACTCAGCTCCTCCTGAGGCTAAATTTTCCCAACTCTTCTCAGAAGGTCTTTAAATTACCTGGGGGTTCACGATGCTGCTCCTGCAAAGGACATTCCAGCTGACACCAAAGAGCCAAGAACATTTGCAGAAGTGACCAAAGATTGTGAACCTTCAGTTTGGAGGTGCTGGAAAATGCAGAGAAATCTGATTTTGAAAATCAAGGGCAGGAAACAAGATGCTTTTTTTTTTTCTTTCACTGCCTCCCACCCTCTCAGATTTGCAAATGCAACTTTTTATATGTGCAAAACATTAATTATTTTACTATAATTATTAGAAAAATCCTAATGCATGAAATTACCATCTAAATCTTATTTCCTCTTCAACACAGCTGGTCTTTAGTAATATTATTTTATTTTACTTCTTTGTCTAGCACCTTCCTCTGTTTCTGGTGCTTTTCTTTTCAGCCTATTTCCCACCCTAGAAATAACCTATTAACTCTATGTACCAGAGCTCCTCTAATCATTGCAAGAAAATGGCTTGCAGACACAGCAAAAGCTCTCTTAAACCTTTCAAAAGAGAATTATTTATATTTATTTGATATGTGTTAAGCATTGCATTTATGTTCTATACAAGCAAGGCTCCTCACCTCCATATCAGGGATCTATTGTATATGATGCTGGACAAATTTATGTGAAAGGACAAGGTGTACTCATGAAAGTTTAGAATCAGAAAAAAAAAACCAACTTGTTAAGTTGTATTAATTTCATTAATCATCCAACTGTAATCAGTGCTGTTCTTATATCTGAGTTAGAAGGTGAGCATAAGAAAATCTCAATATTTATTTTTAAAGGTTGATTCCTAGCCCATATGGTTATAACAGGTAGTCTTGGACCAAAAGAGTAAAAAACCACATGAATTCTATGTAAAAAGAACATGTTTACAATTGCCACTCTGGCACATAATGGGACAATCCAGGGCAGAAAGAAAAAGCTTGAATTTCAAACACTCACAGTCCTTTGTAGGACTGAAAATGAGAGAAAGTACTGTGGTTTGAAAAGAGAACAAAGTGTGACCAGGAGGGAGAACCCGCGAGGGTGAGCAGAGTGTTTTAGAGCGTGACTGGTCCTCAGTCTTTGCTAGATCCTAAAATCCTGTCCATGCTCCCGCTGGGGTCTTTGTCCCACCTTTTTTAACGAATTCCTTCAGAAAAAAACAGATGGGACTTTAACATTCTCCAAAGCCTCATGAGTGGGTCATGAGGGCAATGAGGAACAGATAGAAATTATCTCCTGCCCAAATCCTCACCCTCCCAGGTCTACCCTTCCCTGCCCACCCATCACTGAAGCATCCCAGAACCACTCACCTTTTCAGCAGCCTCCAAACTGGGACAGCAGGGAGCCTGCCCTGCTTCCCACACCTCCCTCAGAATGTGTCCCCTCTGGCAGAGCTTCCCTGTGGACCAGGGCTGCTGGCAGAGGGGTTAGGGCAGAGATTTAAACCCTTCCCCGCTGACTGAGCACCCCCAATGGGCTGCCTGGCTCCTGGATTAAGCAGCAGCACTGGTTTCCCAGCCAGCTTTTATGGGTGCTCACCCATCTGTGCAAATTCCCCCAGCCCAGCCGTGGAGCTGTGCCGGTATTTAGGAGCCACTTTCATCAGGGAACTGATTCTCTGTGGAGAAAAACTGGGAGGAGGATGGGACAGATGTGATTCTGCACATGCAGCTGCCACGTCCAAGGGCAGAGGCACTCAGAAATGGGGTCCCCATCTGCAGGGATGTGCTTCCAGCTTTGGGACAGGTCAGTGAGATGCTAATGCTTCACTGGGATGAACAGCAGGGACAAGCAGGTGGTACTGGGGACATATCCAGTCACTCAGGGGTGTCACACACTCCTAGGCCAGGAGGCTAAACTGGTAGTGACCATCTGATGGGGGTAACCCATGGTTGATCCCAGGCAGGGGGGAATACCATCCCCAAATTCCCAGGAAACAACCAGCCCAGAGAGCCACAAAGCAGCATTTCCTTCTCAGTTCACATCCATCCCCTTGGAACAGAAAGTTGCTTCCACAATCTGAAGAAATCACTTGTTCTCCTGCCCCAGCTTCCCCAGTGCTAAGGAGCTCCAGGACATGAGTCCCTTTGCTCCCACTGGCCTCTGAGAATTGGGTTTGGGTCCTGCACCATGGGATGCACCACATGTCTGTGCTACTGGGGCCGTGGCACAGCCAAGGCACGAGCCCACAACACGTCTGTGCTCCATGGCACAGGCCAGGCCAGGCCCAGCAGCCAACATGGCAAACCCAGAATTGACTGCAGAGCAGTGCAGTCAAGCAGACACTGAGCAGGGAATGGAGGGTGCCAGATTCGGGGGGAGATGCTCTCCACAGCACTGCTCCCATCAGTGAGCAATGGAAAGAGACAGCACCCTGGCAAAACTTTCCCCACAGGGCCATCCTTCTCCCTCTGACTTCTGCAAGCCTCATGCAAGCCCCCCTCTGATCCCAGGCCCCGTTACACAAACCCCAGCTCCTGGAGCTCGCGGCGACACAAAGGGCTTTGCTAAGCAGCTGTGTTTGCTCAGGGCGGCTGATTTTGGGAGCACAGCTGATGACATGTGGTTGGCCAGGCGACCCGGGAGGCTGGTGCTGAGCTTGCAGCTTCCTTTTTTAATAGGTGACTCAGGCGCCCGGTAGCTCACTGGGGTTGGTGGTGGGAGCCGGGCTGTGAAGGAGTGCCAGCAGCAGAGGTGGTGGACACCAACAGGTGGGTAGCGTTGTTTGTTCATAGGATAAAGTGGTTTAAATAGAAAGTAGAGTGAGACAGAGCTGCCCCGTTACTGGTGAGATGGGGTTTTCTCAGGGGAGGGAAGGGATGAAGGTTTTGTTGGCGATTTGTCTTCCACTTGTTAGGAGTTGGCTGCCAGGTGTAACATGATTCTGGTTCAAGAGACCTGAAGGAGACAGAGCAGTTGAGTGATTTATGGGCAATAATTGGAGAGGATGTGAGTGAACTTTTAGATGAATATTTAAGAGTCTTTTCCCCCTTTTGCCCCACTGCCTTGCCTTCTCCCCTTGAGTTGAGAAAGACCAGTGTGTACAAAGGAATAGAAGGAATTATTTGCCCCTGTTGCAAGTTTCCATGTCTCACAGCCCTCCCTGCCTGCCTGGGGTGTGATTTACAGGGCAGAGGGGCTGTAAACCAAGCCCAGCCTGCACAAACACAGGGCATGGGAAGAGCTCAAGAAGCCCAACAGCTGCTCCTTATGGGCAGCCCAAACATTGCAGCCCCTCACACAAAATGTGCAGATTCATCCGGCGCCAGACACTGACACGAAGGACATTTTGCCGACAAACGCCAGCAGGGAGGAGCATTCCCTGTATCCTTCAGTTGGACAGAAGCGCCGTCGGACGCGGTGCCAGCCACTGTGTGGGACGGGAGGAGGGGGATTTCAGGAGATCTTTTTGTCCAATTTTAGCTCACAGGGGATGCTTTAATGCCTGGAGTATCGTGTTTAACACCCCTGGGGCCGCAGTGGCGCAGTCACTCAGCGCTGGAGCGGATGCCGGGCGCGCCCGCGGAGCCCTTTTGCTCAGCGAGGCAGAAATGTGGAGCCCGGCCCAGATTTCAGTCTGGGCTTCCACCTCATACACAACAAATATCACCCTAAGCCTGGTGTGCACAGCCAGGTCTCTAGCCACGCTTCAGCATCTCCAGCTGGGAAGCTCCCTGCTCCTCCCAGGGGATGCTGTGAAGCCGCACCTTGCTCCCAGCTCCTGAGATGTCCTGGGTGCCGCTCGGATGTCGCTATCCGAGCACACGTGGCAGCTCAGCCTCCCTGTCAGTGGAACGAACTGTTGTTCTTCGGCTCTTATCTATAATTAGAGGTTTAGAGGGAGGCAGCAGCCTGTTTCGTCAGGCAGAGACCAGATTTTGTGCAAGCACAGAGGGTTGGAGCAGCCCTTCTCCAAGGCAGGAGGCTTGGTGAGAAGTGATAAGCAAACACAGGGCTGTGCACAGCCTGTGCACTGCAAAAAAAAAAAAAAAAAAAAAAAGTCAAAAAAAAAAAGGGAAAAAAAAAAAAAAAAAAAAAGA
>VYXF01000372.1:423550-453957 GCA_013397295.1 Polioptila caerulea
AGGGGTGTCCACAGCCGTGGCACAGCAAAAAAAAAAAAAAAAAAAAAGTCAAAAATGAGAAGGGAAGAAGAAAAAAAAGAAAACAAAGGCAGCGATAAGGGGATGACTCCAACAAAAGCCTTGTATCTAATTATATCTGTCATTAAAACAAGCCCTGTGGCTTTTCATCAATCCAAGCTAAAGGGTGAAGGAACGGGCAACACTGACACTGTGCTATTTCCCACTGCCTCAACTGGAAATCTTCCTTCAGCTGCGCTATTTGTTCGTGGCTGGAGGGGCATGTTGCTTTTCTTTGTGCAGTATGTGAAGCTACAGGCCTATAGGTCAGTACAAATTATATCATCTCAGCAGTAATGCCCAGAGCCTGGGGTGGGAGGAGACCATTAAACATCACCAGCCCACCTCATGGACACAGGGATGCTTTTGCTAAGCACCTCTCACCAAAATGGTCAAACACAGGAATACCTGTGTGAGACTAGGCAGGGTCCCTGCTGTGCCATGAGGGGCTCCCATCTCCTAGATGTGGTTTTCAAGACAGCCAAGGGCTTGTGTTCATCTTCCCAGCCAGAAAGGCAGAAAATTTTTGCTTGGTTTCCTTTCTACCTTGAAGCTAGCAAGGCTCGCTGTGCCCAGTTCTCCCCATTGCTCTTACTGGGGGATTTAGCCAAATCTCATTACCATGCAAAAAAGAAACTTGCTGTTTGCCAGACCGATTGGACTCCTTTTTGCCTTTCCAGTAGGTAATTCATCAATGTAGCATGAAAGAAAGTTATTCCTAGACAAGATTTTTCAAATTCCTCAAAAAGGAATTTTTTCAGATTCCCCTAAGGTTTCTGCAGTTAGTTCAGCACAGGCTGCAAGGACCCTCCTGATGTCCCTAGGACAAGGTGGAACAGTTTTAAACTAAAAGAGGAGAGATTTAGATTAGATATCAGGAAAAATTATTTACTGTGAGGGTAGTGAAAACGGGTTGCCCAGAGAAATTATGGATGTCCCATTCCTGGAAGTGTTCAAGACCACGTTGGACAGGGCTCAGAGCAACCTGATTTAGTGAGTGACATCCCTGCCCATGGCAAGGGGGTTGGAACAAGATGTTCTCCAAAGTTCCTTCCAACACAAACCGTTCTATAATTTTCTGGGAGCTGTTCATCTCAAAAATCCAGGATCTAGTCAAAATTTGGGGTGTCTTGAGCAGACTGGGGGAAAACGATGCAACCAGAGGATGGTTGCAACCTCACAGCCTATCTCAGGATGCACCAGGTCTGCCCCAGCCTTGCCACTGTCTGCAGTGGCTGTAGACAGATAATTCCTTTTGGCTCAGTATTTAATCTGTGGACAGCAGAAATCAGGGCGAGAGCTGCCATACTTAGATGGAGATTTAGGGGGAAAAAAAAAGCATTAAGGAAATACCTTCTGTTTCCTCCTCTGGAGTCCTAGTGACCTCCAGCAGAACTGGGCAGCTAAATCTGTATTGCATCCCACTGCTTCCCCATGTATCCAGCTTTGCCTCTGCATCAAAATGCCTGCACACCTGCAGGAGCAGCTGGAATAAAGGATAACAGAAATGTTGAGGTTTGGCACCTTCCAGCAGCACAACTGGCAGGGTCTGACAACTCCCTGAGGTCCCTCTGCTCTTATCATCATGTCTTTCTGGTGCATGTTCCTGCCTATAGGAACTGGTACTTCATTTGAAGCACATTTTTAGTGCATGGAGTTGCTTCTTGCCAATTTAAAATAAAGCCAGAGTAAGTTTCTTTCAGTATTTTAGAGGAAAATTTGAAAATCTGAACTTAAAATGCAGAACACAAAGAAGAAGAGTCATTAGGTTTGTTGTTTTCTGATTCTCGTGATTTGGGGGCTGAGGTTTGAGGGCAAAGAATGCTGGAATGGCTGCAGTTCTTCTAGTGTGCACATATTAAAAAGTACATCAGCCCCTTCCTGGCTGTGCAATAGCTGGATTTGTGGAGAGAGAGCCCATTGTTCAAACCGAAAGCATTGCAAATACCTCCCTAAATCCAAATGCAGCAGCGCAAGCCCTACAGAGAACGGGAGAACCTTCTCGTGGTTTTACAGTGGGAACAGAGAAATTACAGCCCTGACTAACCTGGAGGGCTGAGATGCTCCCTATAGGTGTAAAGCTCTATGTATTTTGTATATCTGTGATGGGAGGTGGAGATAACCATGCTCACACCTGGCAGATTAACGCAAAAAGAAAGTTCTTGGCTACGCTTTCGAGTTGCTTCTTTCTTTGAAAACTGAAGCTCCAGTGGGGACCCCATGGGAGCTGGTGCAGCTCAAAATATCAGATCTCTTAATTCAGAGCAGGGTTTGAAGGCTCTACCAAGGGCTCCCTGCTACATCCTGTGGCAAGTCTCACCCTTTTCATCTCTCCAGAGATGGCAAAGATAAGTGGATATTAACTGCTTGTGAGGCATACCCATAGGAGAATGGTGTGGCCACGGAGCAAAAATAGTAGGAATTGGCTCAGGCTGGATGTGTGTAGCTCCTCCATGTCCTCAGACTCGCTCGTGTTTGGTGATGGCCTTGCCCAGGGAAGCAGGAATGGAGCCATCAGGTCACCACCAAAGCATCACTCCCGTCCAGGCTCAACCACGAGGCCGCAAAGGAGATGGAATGTCCATGTTTTTCCCCTGAACCAGAAGAGTGTGATGTTAGGTTTTGAGGGACAGGGCAGACTGTGGGGGGCCTGGCAGAGCGATGCTGGCCCTGCCCTCCTGCCCGTGGCTCGGGGCTCACCACACACGTCTGTCCCTGTTTCAGATGATCGGGCACGGTCATTTTTAGACCCATCAGGCAGCACCAGCCACACGCTTCAGCAAGGCCGAGGGAGGTTCTCTGCGCCCTCCGTGAAGGAGCTGTCGGCTCTGTATCTCTCGCAGACAGCTGCTGCTGCCGACGCCAGCCCCGCACAGCCGGTAAGGACCGGGTCCTCTCCCTGCCCAGCCACCAGCGGCATCCCAGCAATGTCCCGCCCGGCAAGTGGCTGTGAGAGGGTGACAGGGAACGTGCCTGGCTTTGTAAATCTGAAGAAACACCGCCTGGTTTCCCAAAAGGGACCGTTTTCCCCTTGCCGCTTGCAAATGTAAGATAAACGCGTACGAACACACGCGTACGTCACATATTGAATTTGGACATGCACACACTCACCAAGCACAAACACACACATCCCTACACACACTAACCTGTCCAGTTAATTCGTAATAAGATTTCCTCTTCATTTGTACATTTATATTCAAATACATCCATGGAGGCAGTAATTAGTACAGAGTAACACATATGCCTCTATGTTATCCCCATTCTGACACACACACATATATACATATATATATGTCCATAGATGTCTATATATGCCACATTCAAGCATCACTTTGCAGTGCAACCTCCCTGTGCTTCTCTCTTTATCCCTTAGTCTGGAATCCAGGGATTTAATCCCCCACTCCAGGCTGATCATTGGGTCACAGGATAATACAGGTTATAAGGGTTATGAGGCATATTTTTCCCATTTCTCCAGTTCCACTGGTGATCCAGGAGTGACATGGGGTGAGATTTCATATCTGGACCCTTCCTGCAGGCATGTTCATGTTTCCCCACACTCTCAACCCTGCTCAGAGACTCAGTCTCTTGAGTGTTTATCAGGGAGAGGTGCAGATGAAGCAGTCTCAGTTGAAAAAAAATAAGTGAAGGCTGCATTTGGAAAATTACAGCTGCTTAGAAAACCAAGAAACATTATTAAAATTACACAATTCATAATGCAGTTACAAATGTAGATCAGTTTCATTTTTTAAAATACTGAAGTATAAGGAAAAATATAGGCTAAATGAAACTTGAGAGAAATCAGTTCTAGTTTTGTTTTTCTCCTAACTTTAAAAAAATATGTTTGGGGTTTTGTTTGTTGACTGAGACATTAGGAAACATATATCTGATCAACCTGGAATAAGACTGCTATCTCAACTGCCAATGAACCAAAAAAGAAAATCACACCTGCATGGTTTTCAGTTCTCTGTAGTTGACATACACATTACTACACATAAGTATGTAAAAATATATATGCAGATAATGGGTCCTGCTGTGCAGTTTAATGGCATTTCTCCTCATATCTTTTCCAGAGTACTGTGAAGGACAACTCCATTCACTCTCCCCACAGACAGAATAAAAGCAAGGTAGGAAATGTTTAAGATAAGCACTGTTATCTAACCAAATATTTGTGGCCTGTGAATGTGATCTAAATACCCACACAAGGCAGCCAGGAGCACTTACATACTGAATATAGCTATCAGCTGCTCGGCTGCCCTTCCCCACATTCAGAAGTTCTTCACAGATTAAAAAAAAAACAACCAAACAAACCCCTTATTTTAAAAAGTGCATTCCAAGTGCGTTGGCTCATGCATTTTTCACTCGCTGCAAAATATGCTGATTTTGGTGTTCTGAGTGTGGGTTTATTTTACTAATGTTCGAAACTTATTTTTAGCCAGAACAATCTGTGTGTAACAGAGTGAAATAACACCGTGCACCATTGCTTTGAGCAACAACTAATAATATTCCGGGCATAACTCTGCAGACGTAACTGCACAGGCATGCCAAGGGTCAGCAGATCTGTTTACTGAAAGGAAAGCCATCAGGATTACAGTCTCTTTTAGACAATGATTAAAGGCTTCAGCTACCTTCCCTGTGGATAAACGTCCAGGCAGTGCAGGTTGCAGGTATTCAGCTCAGTGTTCGGTGCCCAGGATGCACAAACTGAAGAGAAAAATTGCAGAAATGAAGGCTCAGAGGGAGACTGGACAACTGCAGCCCACTCTGTTCACTTCTGTACTAGCACTGCTGTGAAACTGAGATGAGGTCAGTCTGACTGAGTATAAACAGGTCCAACTTTCCTGGCCCCCAGTTATAGATGTTACCCCAACCTCTGGTCCCTCAGCCTTGCTTTTCCTCCTCAGCCAGCACAGATCACCAGGCCTGCTGAATCCAGCAGTTTGAAAACTTTAGTTAGCCTTGTGCCTGTACAAGTCCACAAGTCAGATGAGCTTTATTTAAGCCTCCAACTGTGTAAATGTACATTTATTCTTGTGCAAATGGTGACATGGGGCACGCTTCCAAGTGAAAAACAGGAAATAATTAATCAGATGAATATCCTTCCCTAAACCCTCCCTCCTGAGCAGTGAGTGGGCATCCCCCAGTGCTCAAAAAGTAGTACCAAAGTCCAGTACCAAAAGCTCATCAGGTTACCTCACCAGCCAACCTCATCAGCTCAGTTTGACACTTTGGTTCCTTCTCCCCATTTTCTTCTCGAGACCTCTTCACAAATAGCTCCTTGGCTTTCTCCTGCACCCAGATCTTTTGTTCCCAGACTCTCTGCAGGTCCTCAGCTGGGGACACAACAGTTCTGGACGCTGGACAGCAGGAGGGAGAAGTTAACTTTTTGCTGACTTTTCTAAGTCAGCCTTATCCTTCTTGTGGTCAGTCTCTCTTGGTCACATAGTCCAAATCGGGCACCTCTGTTGTGCTCTAGCTGGACGGAATCCCGGGAATTGTAGACTAACCACCTCACCTGGATTAGAGACCTGGCTTTGCTGTGGAACCAGGGCTAACACCGAGCCTGGAGCGTGTGCAGTGATGTGATGTTTTGAAGTGCTGTGTGCTACTGAACCAAAGGTATGGAGCTTACTGGGTGCATGGATTTCCCTGCTGGCTTTTCCCTTTGCCGTTCACTCCATTAACGGCCACGGGCATGGGGGGTGAGAGGTGATGCTGACATTTCAAACTGTTTCCCCAAAGATGTCAGAAGCTCAGAAATCATCTAAGGTTGCCATCAAGAAAATGGAAGATGACTTGCCTCCCCCTCCAGCCGTCGGCTCAGTCCAGGTCGCCGCTCCAGGGGGCCAGGATCTCAACTCTCTGCCTGTGCCTCCTCCAAAGCAAGCCTTCTCCAAGTTCTACCAGCAGCGCCAGGTGAACGAGCTCAAGAGGCTCTACAGGCACATGCACCCCGAGCTCAGGAAGAACCTGGAAGAAGCTGTCACTGAGGACCTGGCAGAAATGCTTAACACCGAGGATCCCAATGCACAGGCCTCTGTGAACCTGGACAAAGTTCTCCCGGGAGAGGTTCAGTCCATGCGCTGGATTTTTGAGAACTGGGCGCTTGACTCCATTGGGGACCATCAAGCCACAAAGAAGCTGACAGAAGAAGAGATCATTCCCAGTGGGGATGTGAAAAGCACTTCCCTGAGGTTTGAAAGCCAGTCCATAAATGGATACAACCTGTCAACATCAGCCAAGGTGTCGGAAACAGACCTTGCCAGAGGGGATGTTCGCACTGCCCGGTGGCTCTTTGAAACCCAACCACTGGACACGCTAAATAAACTGTATTCAGATGAAACCGAGGTGCAGGAGGCAGTTCTCAAGGAGCCTGTCCAGGGAGGTGATGTGAAAGGGGCCAAACAGCTCTTTGAAGCACAGTCCTTGGATGCCATAGGACGCTGCTCCTCAGTGGAGGAGAAGAGCATCCTACAGCTCAAGTCAGAAATCCAGGAGCTTAAAGGAGATGTTAAGAAGACTGTCAGGCTCTTCCAAACAGAGCCCCTCTGTGCCATCAGAGACAAAAGTGGGACTATCCATGAAATCAAGTCTGTCTGCCGAGAAGAAATTCAGAGCAATGCGGTCAGGACAGCTCGCTGGCTCTTTGAGACACAGCCCCTGGATACCATCAACAAGGACACTTCCAAAGTGCAGATAATCCGTGGGATTTCACTGGAAGAAATTGGAAGGCCGGATGTCAGTGGTGCGAGGTGGATATTTGAAACTCAGCCTCTGGACGCCATCAGAGAAATCACAGTTGAAGAACAGGACTTCAAGGCTTCGACAGATTTTGTCACAGGGGCAGATGTCACTAAACAACGATTGCTATTTGAGACCCAGACTCTTGACTCCCTGAAAGGAGAAGCTTCAGAAAGTGTTGTAGCCAAAGAACAAGTCATTGGAGGTGATGTGAAATCTACACTCTGGCTCTTCGAAACACAGCCAATGGAAACCCTGAAAGACAATTTTGAGGTAGGACGTTTGAGGAAAGTAGAGCTTTCAGCAGAGGAGAAGGGAGATGTGAAGCAAAGAAAACATGTCTTTGAGACCTGTCCCCTTGGCAGTATCTCCAAGGCATTTGAGGAAGAAATTCCAGCCACCAGCATGGAGGAGGTAGTGAAAGGGGATGTGAAATCTTTCAAGACCCTGTTTGAGACTCTCCCCTTAGACAGCATTAAGCAGGCTGATGCTGAGCCCACCACCAAAGAAGAGGAGGAGAAGATTCCAGCTGGCAACGTCAAAGCCAACCAAATCCTGTTTGAGACAACACCCCTGTATGCCATCAAGGATAGCTTTGGCAATTTCCACGAAGTCACCTCTGTAAGCAGAGAGCAGATCATCAGCGGGGACGTCAAGAACTACAAGTGGATGTTTGAAACCAGGCCCCTGGACCAGTTTGATGAAAGCATCAAGAAAGTGGATATAATACGTGGGATCACGAAACAAGAGGTGGTGGCTGGTGATGTCAGGACAGCCAAGTGGCTCTTTGAAACTCAGCCCATGGATGTCATTCATCTCCAAGCCACAGAAGGGGAGAAGCATCCCTCGGTGAAGCGGGAGATCTCCCAGAAGGGGGATGTGAAGACCTGTCGGTGGCTGTTTGAGACCCAGCCCATGCACACCCTCTACGAGAAGGCTGAGAAGAAGCAGGAGGAGGATGGCAGCATGCCCCAAGCCGATGTGAAGTCCTACACATGGATGTTTGAGACTCAGCCCCTGGACTCCCTGAAAGGCCAGGAGGAGCAGTATTTGCAAGTCAGTAAGGCCTACAGTCAGGAGGAATTACAGGGAGTGGATGTCAAAACTGTCCGGCACCTGTTTGAGACTGAACCCTTGGGCAGCAGCACTGTCAGTGAAGCTGACCGGAAAAAAACCATGAGGTACTCCAGTCGTGTGGAGTTCCAGTCTGGGGAAGTGTCCAGAGTGAAAGAGTTCTTTGAAACCAAGCCCTTGGACACAGCCACCAAGCCAAAATCCCAGAAGGATGCTGGAACAATTGAAGCTGGGTCTGTGCACAAGTTCACGTGGCTCTTTGAGAACTACCCCATGGACACCCTGAAGGACAACTCTGAGGGCATCCAGGAAATACCTCCTGAAAAGGATGTCAAGGGGGGAGATGTTGGAGGAAAAAGATTCGTATTTGAGACCTATTCCCTTGACCAAATCCATGACAAAGTGGATGAGACAGAACTCCAAAAGATCCAGAAAGACACCATGAGCAAAGCTAATGTCAAGTCCTGCACAATGCTCTTTGAAAGCCAACCTTTATATGCTATCCAGGACAAAGAGGGGAGATACCATGAAGTCACCTCAGTGCAGAAAGAAGAAATCATGAAAGGTGACATGAAAGGTGCCCGGTGGTTGTTTGAAACTAAGCCCCTGGATCAGATCAAGAAGGAAGAAGAGGTGTTTGTGATTAGAGCTGTCACTCAAGAGGACATCAAGAAAGGAGATGTCCAGACTGCCCGGTGGAAGTTTGAGACAGAGCCTCTTGATTCCTTCTCAGGGGAAAGGTTGTCTGTGCCCAGAACAGTGGATGATGTGCAGAAGGGAGATGTTCAGTCCAACAAGCAGCTCTTTGAGTCCCAGCAAGTGGGCCAGAAGAAGTACGTGAGGATGGTCAGTGTCAGTGACGTGCAGCGGGGTGACGTGAGGACATCCACTTGGCTCTTCGAGAACCACCCTGTGGACTCCCTGTATGGGGATGCAGAGAGAAGCTCATCCATGAGCACAGTGCAGAGAGAGGACAGCCAGAAAGGGGATGTAAAACGCTGCACCTGGTTGTTTGAAACTCAGCCCATGGACACCCTTAAGGACACAGAGGTGACAGCCAGCGCTGGGGCCCAAGAGGAGATCCCTCGCGCAGATGTGAAAAGCACAACATGGCTCTTTGAGAGCACACCCCTGGATAAATTTAGTGCTTCTGAAGGTGGCATAGAAATAGAACTGAAAGAAAGAACCATGAAGGAGACTTTAGAGACTCTCTGCACTTGCCAGGCTATCCAGCATGATGGGATCCTCATTGAAGCTAATGATATGGAGAGTGTGAAGATGGTGAAGTACCAGCTCAGCAGCCCAGGCGCTCCAGAGATCCTGAAAGAGGAGATCGTGGGAGGCCACTTGCAAAGGATTATGCTGCAGCTCCTGCACAGGACCAACGTGGAAGCACAGAGTGTGCTGGTAGAGGAGGACAGAGAGGGCAAGATCAAAGTAAGCCCGTTGCAGCTGCTGGACCAGAGTGAAGCTGTTAAAGGCAAAGAGGACTTGAGTGGCGACGTAGCCAAGGCCTTACAGGGTCTCCTCAGTCAAGATTCTTCCATCAAAAAGGGGATGGTCCTACAAGAGACAAAGGCAGGATCAGTGAAGATGACTCTCTACTCCCTCCTGTTTCATTCTGTCCTGCAGAAAGTTGTCAAGGGGGATGTGAAGTCAACAATTGGGAACTTGTTGGCTTCTTCTCAGGAGCAGAAAGCAGCAGCCACCATCAAGCGTGAGGACAATGAGAAGGGAAATGTCCAACTTTTTGCAAGCTGCATTGAGAAGGGAGACCTCAGCTACCTGAAGAATCTCCAGCAGGAGTCAGAGATACAATCCCTCATCTCTTCCCAAGCTGAGGAGGGGACAGATGAGAGTGGCCCACAGATTTTGCGGAGGGCTAACATACATGTCTTGCCAAATAAAGAACAAATGGAGAAAGTAATTGCAGGAGGTGAGCCAGGGGCTGTGGAGGGAGCAAAAAAGGGATTTGTATGTGAAAGCATGGGCAGAGAGGGTGTGTTAGAGAGAGAGGCTGTGCATGCAGCAGGTGTGACAGGCACCACGGTGCAATGTCTTGGGAAGCCCCTGCCCACAGCGATGGGAAAGGAGGAAGTTCTGTCTGGAGGGCTTAAGGTGACTACAAAGTCAATCCAAAGGGTTGCAGACGCCAGCAAGAAGGCAGAGAAAGAAGAAGCCACCACTGCACTTTTGAAGGAACCAAAAACTATGGTACAAGGCACATTTCCAACACAAGTGACAGCTCAGAGGGCAGAAGTGGATGGAAAACAGCAGAGTGTGGTGCCTGGGGAAGCCAGCCAGACTCAGACAGAAGAAAAGGCCCTGGGGACTGATCTTCAGGCTGCCATGCAAAGCCTGAGGCTGGCAACAGCAGAAGCGAAAAGCATCCAGCACCACGTTCAGAGCAAGTTCCAGAAGAACAGGGAGGAGGTCCACACAGCCTGCAGGCAGCAGACAGTCAGCTCACAGGGGACCATGACCCTTCAGTCGACTGTACACCAACAGGACTCTTCATCCACCAAGCAGGAGAGCAGCAGCACTGCCACCAGGACCACCACCACTAGAGTCCAGGAGGCATCCAAGACCCACACAAGCGTGTCTCAGAAGAGTGTAGCATCACACAAAAAGGTCAGTGCTTCTGAGGAAGTACAGGGAGGACAACTATTGAGCCAGGAAATCCAAGTTGTGCCCAGTAGAGATTTTAGCATTAAGGATGGCCTATATACTGCCACACCCGTGAAAACCTATATAAACCCTTGTGTTGAGTCTGATTACAAAGAGCAATCAGTGCAAGAAGAAAGAGATGTTGGTGTCAGAGGGGATGTGCAGACAGCTATCAGAGCACTGCAAAGTGCCGCCACAGAACAGCGCCTGGTAGAAAAGGAGGACGTTGTCCGAGGTAATTTAAAAGCCACACTTCAGTCGCTGGAAAAGTCTAACGTTAATGTCTCCAGAGGGGATTTTAAAGCTGCTATGATTTACAGAAATGCAGGGCAGTCCTATTCTGTGTGTAAAAAGAAAAATGAGACTCAACTCGCTAGTAACGAGACTGCTGTAGTGGCTTCAGGGTCACAGGCTGATAATGACTTTCCTCCTCCTCCTCCCTCAGTTGCTGTGATGAAAGCAGAGCATTGCCCACCCTCAACTAAAGCAGCAAGAGAAGGTGCCCTTCCATTACCAACCAGCAAAGATGAAGCCCCAGGATGTTCTGCACTACCCCAGACCCCTCTTCCTGCTCTCCCTTCTCTGTCCTGCAACCCCAGTCACCAGAGTCCTGCAGAGAAGCCCAGGACTCCTCCAAAACCAGAAACTACTGCCCCACCCAGGAAAAAGCCTGTTCCCCCTCCAAAACCTGAGCACCTCTTACATGAGGCACATTCTGCCTCTGCAAATTACAGCACAAGCAGATCAACAAAACCCATCCCTCCACCTCTGCCTCCAAAACCTTCAGGCTTGAGGGAGTTCAGCAAGCCAAGGCCTTCCCCCACAGAGCTGGGATTAAGCTGCATGGAAGTTCATGAACAATCAGGCTATGAGGAGGTTCAAGCAAAATGCTGCAATTTAGAGACATCTGTGAAGAAGTCTGTCACAGTTCAGGGTATAAACCCTGAGAGAAAGCTGCCAAAATACACGGCCAAAACCCCACTTCAAATAGCGGAAGAAAGGTACAAGGCCAGCAAAGGAGGACAAGGAAAGGTAGAACCAGATAATGCTAAGACCTCAAAGCCAGTGAAAAATGGAGTGGCTGGTTTTGAAGTGAAGCAGGGAGTGATGAGTGATAAAGCAGCTGCTCCAAGGAGATGCCCAGGCGAGGTGGCTCAAAGGCAGATAGAGCTGTGCCAAGAGGAGAATGGGTGCTCTTCACAGTCACCTCCAGCCTGTCCTGGCAGAGCACAGACACAGGATGTGCCAGGACAAACTGAGCCAAGACCCTCCCCTGCAGGTCACAACACCCCTCCAAAAAGAGGAGGTGGCACTGCACCAAATGCCTCATCCAAGGTGGAAAGGGAAAGTGTATCTAATTCTTACAGATTGTGGGACAGTCAGAGAGTTGTGCAGCAGGTGCATGAGAGGAGGCAAATGTCTCATTCAATGTCCTTCCATCAGCAGTCAATGAACTCCTTTGAGGAGCACCAGCAGGGAAATAGCAGGCAACTGAAATGTCCTGATAGGGAGGCAGAGACACCTGCCCAGGAGAAGCCAGCAGTTGTTATGAGAGAAAAAAAAAAGAGGGAAACGGAAGATGAGCGTCGGAAGAGGTTGTCAGTACACAAAGAGGAGATCATGAAAGGCAACGTCAAGGAGGCTATGGAGATCTTTGAGAACCTCAGGAGACAGGAGCAGCTGCAAGAGATCTTGACCCGAGTGAGGGAGTTTGAGGAGGAGACAAGCAAAGTGGATGTGAAAGCTCTCAAGAGCTTCTTTGAGAAGGTCCCCGAGTGGGTTGTGCGTCAGAAGGCCAAGCAACAGGACAGGGCTGAGGCAAAGGAGGACGCTGACAGCGTCTCCTCAGTGGATCTGGTTTTTGAGGACCTGGAGAGAGCAAGTGCTGAGATTCTCCACCTGAAGGAGCAGACACTTGCCCGCATCCAGGACATTGAGGAGGCCATCAAGAAAGCTATTTACTCAGTTTCTAATCTCAAGTCTGAGTCAGACATTGCTGGGCTCTCAGGGCTGTTCAAGGAGTCTCTGGGGAGTGCGCAAAGCTCTGTGAGCAGTAGCAATATCCGAAAAATCAGCATTGTTTCAAGTAAAGCCAGGCAAGAGGAGGTCATGCTGGAAACTGGGGAAGCAGCATCTGTGGAAAGTGCAAAGGTGGCAGAGAAGACAGAGGCAGCCAAGGCAGAGCTAGCGGTCCCCCGCCTCATTCAGTCTCGTGTCAGCTCTCCCTCCTCACCCTCCTACATCTCCATTGAGTCTGCTGCCAGGAAACCAGCAGAATCACCCAGGACAGCACATTCCCCCCGGGATGGCCCTTCACCAGACTGTCCTGACTCTCCAGGAAAGAGGGATGCTTTAGCTCAGAACAGCTTTAGCTCATATAACCACCCCTCAGCAGGCTCTGCTGGGCACGACACGAAACCCTTAGAGAAGAGGCCAGACCCCGGCCAAACAAAAGCTGGGCTGAGCTCCATGAAACAGCACACGCTTGGCAATGCCACTCATCCAACCAGTGACAAGGAGAAGTGCTCTCTGGACACCTCCAAAGACAGCTGCCACTGTGGGATGAAAGGCAGCTTTTCGGAATACCGCTCCCTGAATGTCCCCAGCCCACAAAATCCACGGAGGCAGAAAAGCATCCTGGAGCTGCAGACAGGGCCCGACGGGTCCAAGCTCTACGGAGCCACCCGGACTGTCATGGAGCAGTATGAGGAAATGGACCAGTTTGGAAACAAAATCATCACTTCCTCCACCACAGTCACCAAGCAATCCGAGACACAAACGTCTTCCACGTGTGACGTGGTTTCTCATCCCCAGTATGACGTGTCTGCCTCACCTGTGTTTCGGAGGTACTTGAAGAGCCCAGGTGAAGATTTCCACACCAATGGGAGTTTTCAGGAGCCAGGAGTGGTCTTTGTCACCTTTGGCAACTCCAAGCCAAAGAAGTAGGAGATTCTGGTGAACAAGAGAGGACTGTATAAGACAAAAGAGAAAGGCCACGATAAACATTTCTCCCGTTTTATCCACATTACACACAGGGATTTGCCTATACCCTAAGGACTTCTCAGGGTCATCGTCTTGGTGTTTGCACACAGACAGGACAAGTGCAGCCTGCCTTGACACTGGAGAACAGCCCTCACCTGGCCAACCTGACAGACTTGGTGCTGCACCACATCCCAGAGTCCTGGCACTGTTAGAAGCACAAGGGAAAAATCCATCCATGGGCACCTTAGGGTACTTCCCCATAGAATGTTTGGTGGGGGTGATTGGAGGTGTTGGATCAGGCTTCTCTGAACTACTGCAGAGGGAAGGATAGGTAGGATCAATTAAAGAACCAATCAATCTGGTCATTGGCCAACAAACACCTTTATGGTACCTTCTTTTTCTAAGAAAGGCATCCTACACACACACACAGATATATACACAAACTCATATTGATGGGTGGGTTGGATAGGTTTTCTTTTAGCCATTAAGAAAAGGACAAAAAAAAAAACCAAACTTGAGTTTTTATCACTTTTGGACTTGGGGGGAGTTATTTATCAGTTTGTTTTTCAGTTCCTGGAAAGTGTTTGATGATACAGGAAATTGTAAAGCCAAGAACTACAGCTACTATCAATGCCATTCCCCCAAAGAAAAGTACTATGAAAGATTCTTGAGTCAGAATGGTTTCTGCTTTCTCTTCTTTATTTCTAGAATTGTAATTTATTATTCAGCATACACAAACCCCTTAGTTTAGGTTTTCCATGCTTTCCTACATGTTTACTGTTTAAAATCATTTTGAGACTTTGTAAAGCAATTTTTCTTATTATAATGACTTTGTTTTGTACATTCTCAACTCAAGATTTTAGATATTTTCTGGCTTTTTTTTTTTTTTAATTATTTTAACTTCTATTGCTGCGTTCTGATGGTAAACTTTACCTCTAAAAATATTTTGGTCTGGTTGAGTTTCTTTTGCTCTTTCCTTTTAGTGCTTTTTTCCTCTGAATATACCTAGAAATCATCTCTCAATGGACCAGTTGAATCTCACATTGAGAGCACTCTGAGTCACTGGAGGGATTTAACCTACAGCTGCTTTACAGTGTGGGTGGATCATCAGCCCCACAGCAAAGAGTGTTCATGCTCTTACCCAGAAAATGAGTCCAGGGTGATACAGAAGCCCCAGTCCAGGACTCTGTGTAGGTGTGTGGAGCCTGGGCAGGATGGGTACTCCAGGGAAGGCCTGACACTGTTTATATCTCTTTCCCCCATGGGAGAAGGCAGTGAAGGTGCTGGGCCCCCATGGGCCTTACAAGGAGGAGCAGCAGCTGATGACCCAGCCCTTACTCACTGCTGTGCCTCAGCTCACCTCACACTGAGACCAGGGTGGGTGGCAAGGAGTTTCCCTGTGGGGGAATGTGAGGAGCCCATGGAGGGACTGGGTGGTTTCTCACAGAATCACAGCACATTCTGAGTTGGGGGGGATCCTCCAGGACCATTGAGACCAGCTCTGGGCCCTGCACAGAAATCCCACCATGTGGCTGACAGCGTTGTGCACACACTTTGTCAGCTCAGGCTGGTGCTGTGGCCACTTCCCCGGGTGCCTGTTCCAGTGCCCAACCACCCTCTGGGGGAAGAACATCTTCCTGACATCCAACATAAACCTCCCCTGACACAATTTCAGGCCATTCCCTCAGGTCCTGTCACTGGTCACACAGAGAGGAGGTCAGTGTCTGTCCCCCTCCCCATGAGGAAGCTGTAACTGCAATGAGGTCTCCCCTTCAGTCTCCTCTTCTCGAGGCTGAACAGACCCAGTGCCCTCAGCTGCTCCTCACACGGCTTCTCCTCAGGGCCCTTCACCATCTTTGTTGTCCTCCCTTGGACTCTCTCTAATAGTTCAATGTCCTTCTTGCCTTGTGGTGACCCAAACTGCCCACAGGACTCGAGGTGAGGCTGTGGGGCTGTGTCCTACAGCCTGGCTCAGCCTGCCAACCTCTGGGCCTCACTGTAGCTCTTCTGACTGATCTACAGGCAGACACCTCATCACTCAGTCCATCAGTTTATCTGAGAATGAGAGTAACTTCATAAAAAAACCCAAATAAGTTGTTACAGTTAATATTTGCTTTTTTTCCTCTGAGGAAATAGAGCCCACACTAATGAATTAGAAGCAGGACACTGGAGAGGAAGGGACAGTTCAGAGTCTACCACTCCATATCCCTGAGCCCATCGTTAGGTTTTAAATAGCAGTTGTCATCTTGCATTATGAACACCTTGTTCGAGGTGTTCTAGACCATGCTGGAGTTCTGCTTCCTCCCCAGAAAAGAGGTCCATAACCAGAATGCATTGATTTACTTCTAGAACCCTGTGAATTTGAAAGACATTCCAAAAGAAGAACAGGGATGTAATCTTCAGTTCCACACTGAAGATTGAGCTGGAAGAGCAGATCTTAATAAACTGAGAAAATCTATTTTCAGGCAATCAGAAAAAAAATAACTACTTAGACCTTCTCAATTGCTTTAGTAGGACCAGTTGCAAAAATAAGGAAGAGTTAGTTATCTGGAGATCATCTTCAAAATTTTTTCAACACTCCTTTCTTCTCCCTGTTTGTTTCCATCTCAGCTTCTGTCACACATTTGTTTCATTTCTCTTGAAGGACAGCTGTGGAGCAATTTTAGTAAGCTGCAAGCAGGTTATTTGGGCAATGAAAATTACTCCACATAAACTCAAATAAACCCAAATATCCTGCAGTGCCACTGCTTAAAAATACCAGTCTTATCGTTTGTGTTTCTGGTTTTACAGGATGTCTAAATGTCTCAAAGAGCAATTTATGAAGCTAAAATCATTTAAGACGTGTTTCTTTCATGGTTTTTCCATCAGCTAGGAACTGAAGTATGGTGAGGAGACAGATGCTGCATTATTTCAGCACCATACATGGCTCCTTGAGACACTGAAAGAGCTGGAGAGAAAAAACAAATGCAAAGATTTGAAACTCAAACACAAGCTGAAGGATCAGTTCACATTTCCCACACTTCAGACTTTGCAATAATAAACCAGCAGAGCACATACAAACTTTCAGATCCCAAATGAGTTGTCACAGATTTTCTGTGATTTTGGGGTACAAGACATGACATTGTTCACTGTTCTTTGCCCTGATGGGTCTCTGCACTCTCACACAGTAGATATTTTCCAAAGCAAGCAGGATGGAGAGTTATCTGGAGCAGGAGACAGAGGACAGTTGGGATTGTCAGAACTGTACCTCCTTGAGGGATTAAAGGACAAGTCCAGCTACAGATTTGGTTCTTTTGCAGCAGTGGACAGGAAATAGATTTCATTTGAAATCCCCACAAAAAGTTCTGCCCTTCCCAGCTCTGTCAGTCACTGACCTCCCTGAGGACACTCAGTCTTCAGTCTGAAAGATTTGTGCTCACCATGGAATCACAGAATCATTAAAGTTGGGAAATTCTCTAAGACCATTGAGTCCAACTGTTAACCCAGCACTACCAACACTAAATCCTGTCCCCAAGGGCCCCATCTACCCATCTTTTAAATCCCTCCAGGCATGATGACTCCACCACTGCCCTGGACAGCCTGTTCCAATGCCTGACAAGCCTTTCTGTGAGGAAATATTTTCTAACATCCCATCTAAACCTCCCCTGGCACAACTTGAGGCCATTTCCTTTGGTCCTATCACTTTCTACTCGGGAGAAGAGACAACCCCCACCAGGCTGCACCCTCCTGCCAGGGAATTGTAGAGAGTCAGAAGGTGCCCCTTGAGCCTCCTTTTTGCAGGCTGAGCCTCCCCAGCTCCCTCAGCTGCTCCTCACAAGCCCTGTGCTCCAGACCCTTCCCCAGCTCCTCTGCTTATCAGTAACACAGACGTTTTCAGGCTGACCTCTACTGCTATATAAAGGTTTTAATTCACACAAGGAGAAAAAGGCAACAACTGATAAGCCAAAATCCAGCTGCAACTTTCAGCACTGCAGTAATCAGCAGCAAGCTGGAAGAGCCTTCTAGGAACACCTTGTAACTGCTTTTCACAGAAGCCTTGGGATAATTTCCTAGCCCACAGTGCCATTCAATTGCTTCTAATCACCTCTCTATCTTCCAGACCATTAGGAAGGCTATTCCTGGGGCTGACAAATACACCTCTGAAGAGCAGGAATGTTTGTCATTCATCAGACAAGGAGCATTGAAAATAAATTCCCCTGTGAAAGAGACCAGTATCCCCTATAAAAGGTTATCCCACTTTAGAAACACACTCCAGGAGTTCAGACATTCATTCCCAGGTCAGAGGAGAGAGATCCTGCTTGTTTGCTAAACAGCTCTGCATCTTTCTTTGCTCATGATTAAAGGAAAGCATTTTTTTCTTGGATAATGCAGACATGTTGAGTTACTCTCTTCTCTGCCAGGACACATACCCTTGTGCTGGGTGAGAGCTCATCACTTTCAGAGGAAGTTCTGCAGTCACATTGGTGAAATTCACCTTGCAAGCAGATCGATTTGGTACAATCACAGGAGCCTGTTTCAGGGGAGATGTTTTAGATTCTTTAGAATCTTTAGATTCCCTTAACTGGACCTCCACTGATAACACTGGGAGTTTAGACACCCATTACTTCTGTATTCACTTACAGACCTATGCCCTCTGCAAAGCACAGGAAGAGCAGAGAGGTGCTGGGATCATTTCAGACTGAAGGAAAGATAGGGAATTTGTTTGCATGCTTCCCTCTAGAAGGAAGAAATAAACCTCAAGATGTTAAACTCATCTGCTTGAAAGTGTTGTCACAGGAAAACAAAGATTGGCCTTAATGATATGTTCAGACAAATGGAAGTTAAAAGTTAAACAATTAAAAAGTTAAAAATTGGTTCCCCAGGTGTCTGTTGCGAGTAAAAGAAAAGGTTTTTTTCCCTGTCTTGTTCTTGTCCTTGTTCAATTCATCTCTTGAGATACAGAAATATCTTTCCTGTTTCATAGAAACACAGAGCCAGAGAATGTTGTGGGTTGGAAGGGACCTTAAAGATCATCTCATTTCAAAGCCCTGCCATGGGCAGGGACACTTTCCACTATAGTGGGAAGATCAGGTTCCTCAGGGCCCATCCAATCTGGCCTTGAACATTTCCAGGGAAGGGGCATCCACAGCTTCCCTGGATGCCAACTTGTTTACTGTAGTCACAGTTAAAATCTGGCCATCAGCCACTCCACATGAGAGCAGAAAGTAAACTTGACTTTTCTTTGAGGTGAAAATGCTGCAAATCAGGGTAAGGAACATATGGGAAAAAAACCTGAGGGATCAGAGAGCCCCAGCAAAACTGTGGCAAATAAGCTGCCTACAAAGAGGCAGAGTTGCCCTGATGTGAGGGAGAGTCAGTACTCAGAGTATTGACCTGTCAGAGTTAGGCTGGGCCCAGCTGTGCTCCCTCTGGGTCTTTGGAAAGACCTGCATTTTCAGATTAACTCACCAGCTAAGCTGAGCCTCTGCTTTGCACCACAGTGAGGAGTTTACAGGGACATCCTCACTGCCACCTGCATCCTCTGGGTCACTTGGCCATAGAGAATACCTGGAGCTATTTCTACAGCTAGGCTGATAGCCAAGATTCTTTGTCCCACTCTCTCTCTCCACTAATGTGGCTGGTGCTGGCAATGTGTTCCAGAGAGATTCTCTGGGCTTTTCACATAGAGGTGTTTGGGCAATCAGGTCATGGCACACAACACAATCCAGAGAGTAAACACAGTGGAGTAAACCACCAGATCCATGGAGCTGTGGAAGCTTAAAAAACGAGCTGCCTTTCCAGGACAGGTCCTATGTCTGTGTGAGCAGCCATAAGATACCAGGGATTCCAGGAGTTGCACAGAGTTTTTGAGTCAGAGCAACATTCCTCACCTCACTCAAGGTTTTTAAACGATTCAACTGAATGAATCATTTACTCTCAATCAAATGAACATATATTTCCTCATCAGAGATCCAAGGGTGTTCTGTCTTTTTGTTTTGACTGAAAATTAACACTGACCCATCCAAGATGACAGGCAAATTGAGTCAAGACAGGAATCTGAACTCTCACAATAGGTCTGCAAGAGAACAAGAAAACAAGAGAACAAGCAGAAGTTTCAGTAAATTACCTTGCAAGTATTATTACCTTGCAATTACTTTCAGGTGATCATGATTCAGTTTAACCTCAGTCTCTCCTTCTTCAGCCCATGTTGAAGGAAATGTGTGCCTCCTGCCTGAAGCCTGTCTACCCCATGGAGTGTGTGGTCACTGACAAGGTCTGTGTGCACCGCTCGTGTTTCTGCTGCCAGGTCTGCGGGAGGAAGCTGAGGTGAGTGCCAGGGCTCAGGTGCATTTATTTCTAAGGGATGCCCAAACAGTTTCCATTAAACTTGTCCAAGGGTAATTCCAACAGAGAAGGACTCAGGAAATGAGAAAAAGGGCAGGCAGCTTCCCTGATTTCACCTGCCTCTCCATCATTGGAGGCTGAAGTGTGCCCACCTCAAGCCTGCAGATGCTTCTGGATCTGGAATCCGCATGAATGGTGGTGCAAGGGTGAGCTGAAACTACAATAAATAGTTACAGTTTGGGAATACTGATGGGAGATGTAGTTGGAGGAGTCATTTGGGCGCCTCCTATGTTCATAGAATCATTAAGGTTGAAGAAGACCTCTAAGATATTGAGTCCAACCATCTACCCAACACTGTCCACCACCAAATCATGCTCCCAAGCATCACATCAAGCCAGGTGGGTTGGAAGGCACCTCTGGAAGCCTCCACCCAACCTTCTCAGGCCCAAGGAGGGCAGCAGTTCAGGATCATGCCCAGGAGAGGCACGAATGGCTTCAAGGCTGGAGGTTACACAGTCTCAGTTGGGGCCCCCCTTTGAACATCTGAACACCAGTGAAAATGGGTTTTCTTGCATCTCATCACAATTCCCTGCATTACAACTTGTTCCCATTCCCTCTTATCCTGCCACTGCTCCCCTCCAAGAGCACTCCAGCCCTGTCTTCTCTATAACCTCCCATAAAATATACACACACATCCGTGAGTTCCTCCCTCTTAACCTCCTCCTGGTAGGACCTGGCTAGCCCAGCTCTCAGCCTCTCCTCAGATGACACAGGTCCCTCACCACTTTAGTGGCTTTTTGCTGGATTCCTTCCAGTACAGCAACGTCTTCCTTGCTATGAGGAGCCCAAAACTGGACCAGGTACTCCACATGGAATCCTACTAAAGTCAAATATAGAGGAACATTCTCTTCTCTTGGCCATGCAGCTCAGGATGTGGTTGGCTTCCCTGTCCCCATGGCACAATGCTGACCTGTTTTAGCTTATCAGTTGCTGAGACAGCCACCCCCTGTGAGGCTGCTTGAAGTCCTGTTGCCCCCAGCTCTGCAGACACTTCCTCCCATCTGCAGTTGTTGGACCATGGGAGCCCTAGGCACTTTTACCATAAGGTCCACACTGTGCATACAGGGGCAGAGATGAAGTGCTGGCATGTAGCCTGGCCTATAAATGAGAAAGGGATTGCACATAACCTGGGCTACAGCCCCCAGAGGTACTGCAAGGAAATGTTTCATTTTTCACGTTGTTTTGGTGTTTGAAAGAAAAATCAAACATATTCTGAGAAAGCCAACACTACTTTTGAAAGGTTTCATTCTTCAACCCCCTCCCTCCCTTCCCCATTGAAAAATGATTTTGCTGAAAGCCTGTCCGTGAGCCTGTCCAGCTCCCCTCCCACACAGCCACTGACAGCTGTGCCAATGTGTGTCTTACAGCTTGCAAAACTATGCTGCCCTCCACGGGGTGTTTTACTGCCAAGTCCACTACAAGCTGATGGCTGGGGCTGGAAGCAGAAGTGAGAGGGAAAGGCTGGAGCACCACCACGTTCAGCATAGACCACAGCCCCAGGACTGGTGTAATAGGGCCAAAAAGACTGAAACAAGAGAGAAACCCACATCCTTCAATGCACTGTGTGATCTGCAGCTGGCTGAGCACAGGAACAGCAGGGCTGTCCTCTCAGGGAACAAGCTGAGAACGGTCTGGCCACCTTCAGAACCAGCCTTGCCTGTAGATGGGAAAGCTGGAAATGGAGTGTGTTCTTGGAAAAAGCCTGCACTGAGCCTGCAAACCTTCCAGGCTGCAGGCAGCAGGGCAGGCAGGATGGTGCTCAGGGGACAGGAGGGAGCAGTGGACAAGGGAAGATTCCTACCTGGAATCACCTACCCCAAGGAAAGAGAGCAGATGTGTTCCTGGCCCAGGAACAGAGAGCACAGAGGCCGTGAAGAGGCTGGGGATGTGCCTGAAGAGAAGCTGGGTGGGAAGGTGGCCCAGCGAGTGGCTGCACTCCAGCAGGGCCAAGCCCAGCTGAAGAGAGGACCTGCCTGTGCCTCCCTCCCTCCTGTCCTGGAGCCTGTGAAACCCCTGCCCCGTGCCTCGCTTGTTCCTCACCCCACACACCAAAGCACTCCCACCCCGAGGATGCGCCTGGGTGGCACAGGGGGCTGCAATTCCACTGCCACAGAGATCCCAGTGACACAAAACAAGCTCTGTGGGGCACTGAGCACACTCAGTGAAGGTGGCACGATCACAGATGACAAGCCTGAACTCATCGCTGCCACCCCAGACACTGCAGGGGCCAAGCATCACCTTGGAGAGGGAATGAACAGCACACAGAACATTCATGTGCCAGGAGAGCCCAAAACCAGAAACACCACAAATAGAGAGCTAAAATATACAGCTGAGGATGTTAATCCCCCTGAAAATGAAGCTGGACAAGCCCATTGCCCCTCTGGTGTGTTGAGGACCTCTCCTGTATCTCCTGGTTCCCGGGAGCCAGGAGGGCTGGGTGTGTCAGCTGAGATCACTGAATTGTTGAATGAGAAATCAAAGGCAAGCACCAGAGAATTCCCTGGGAAACAGATGTCATTAACTTTGGGGGAAGCTATGCAGCCATCCAGCAAAAGTGATTTGCCTGGAATTGAGAACAAAGGTGCAGAATTTGAGAAGACAAAAGAAGAGAAACCAGTAACTATGTCAGCATTTCTGGAAGAGCCCAGTTCTGAGCACACACCTCAGGAAAACGAAGCTGAAAAGAGCAGAGTCTCTTCACCTGCTTGTCCAGACAGGACAGATGATCTCAATGTGTCCCCTTTACAAGAAACAGAACCTCTGGACACAGGGGGCTCACTGAAAAGTAACACCCATGAGGGTATTTGGAGACATGATGCTAAACCATCAGGCAAGGATCTTCTTGTATCAACAGACACACCTCGGAAAGGAACTTGTGCCACTCGCCCTTCACGTGAGGAAGTCAACAACCCCAAGTCAAAGGATTCCAGGGAAGTGCTTAGTGAAAACACCTTGCACATTTCTGAGCAACCAGCCAAGACATCAGAATATTCCAAACCAAAGACATCCTTGGACAAATCTAGAGGCCATCCAGTAGCTGAAGAAGTGGGTCAGAAACTTCCAGGGGAAAGCACTGTGCCTGTGTCACAGACCAGTGCCCAGAGCAAGGAGGTCAGAAACAGCCAAGCCCGTAGAGAGACATCAGGTAAAGGTTTCAGGCTTGGGAAAAACCCGTTCATTACCCTTTTTGGCTCTGAAGACAAAGGCAGAACTCCCAGGAAAGAAAAAACAACCCAGAGGAAACCCACAAAACCCCAATCAGCCCTTGCCACTTTGTTTGGTCACTCCCCAGAGAAGAAGCAGAGTCCACAAGAAAAACCCGCAGGATCCTCAGAACAAGCAAATATTGATGGCAGGACAGAAAAGGCCCAAGGCCTCCTCAGCTCCTGCAGTCAAGCAAAGCAAAATTCCTCCAAGAATGATCAGCTACTACAGCCTGGAAAGATGGAGGTGTTCCCTAAACATATCCAGGAGAGCTCTGGAGGATTCTCAGGCTCTGAGGACAAGGAGTCTGATGTCCTGTTGTCAGCTCCCAGCACAGCCACGTCACACGATGATAAACCTGAGAGAACTGAACTTGACATTCATGACCAAGGGTCTTTAAACAATCAGGTTTGGCAGCAACAGGACAGCTGCTGGCCCCCTCTCATGCCAGCACAGAAAAATCAGAAAGAAGCTGCAGGAATCTCAAATCATGGAACAAACCCCCTACAGCTTCTCCCACAGCTTGTGCCTGCAGCTGACAACAGCAAAAATCTCACCAGGGAAGGGAATCACCATGATGCCCCCCTGCCAGGAACCCAGAACCTGCTGACTTTAGATGTCCAGGACACAGTGGCACAGGACGGGATATTTTTCTCACCAGGCAATTCAGAGAAATTACCCAAGGATGCTGAGCTTCAGTTTGGCAACATGGATTTTCTGGGGGGCAGTAACTTGCTCTTTTCTGGAGGACAAGATTTCCCCGGGATAGCAAACAAAACTCCAAATTCAGATTTGCAAAACTTAGAGGCAGAAACTCCACCTTTCTTTGACCCAAACCCTTCAGATTTATTCCAGGAAATCTCATCAGAAACAAACACCTCACTAGAGCTCTGGGACACCTCCAGCCTCTCGCTTCTTGATGGGCAGGATGAGATTAATATTAGAGACCTGGAAGGGATTCAGGGCTGTGAACTCCTGCTGCAGGTGGATCCACAACGCCAGGCTCCAAAGGCAGCAGAAGAAATGTTTGGAGTGGGTCTCAGTGCTGAAGGCTCCACAAAAAAGCATCTCCCTACACAGGATGACAATTTTCCCTTAATGTACATGTCCAGCAGCTGCGCTTCTGAAACCTCTAATCAGGATGTCTTTGATCATTTGGATGTTGATTCAACTCAAATGGGCCAGGAGGCTCCTGAAAAAATGGACAAGAGCAGAAAAACTTCAGGAGCCGAAGAAGATTATGACAGCCTGTCTTCTGAAGACTTGGAGATGTTAAATTATGACCTTTCAGAGAAGGAGTTCTTCATATAGGGGAAAAAAAATATAGGTTAAAAAAACCCACACAGGCCTCCCTGCAGCACAAGTTAGCTGATGTGGGACCAAAAGTGATTCTTGAAATCAGCTGTACAATGATAAGCAAAGTGAAATGACATTGCCAAGGTCAGAAGGGCAGAGGAGAGAAATGAACCCTTGGGGTGTGGAGACATTGCTAAATCTGCTCTCCCTGTGCCATTGCACCCTGCTCCTCCCTGACTGCCCTTTGCATAAATATTACATAACATAAATGCTATAGGAGTTAACAATTATACTAATGATAAACAAGCTCACGAGAAACCCCAGTGGGTGAAAGTATGAACATGTGCACTATGAAAAGGGTCATAGAGCATATCAATTCACATGTCTTAATCAGCTGTCTGTTAAAAAAAAAAAGATAAAGGTGTTAAAATGGTTAATCTTTAAAAGAGAACAAGATGAAATAAAATGAAATGAAATGAAATAAAGAAAATAAATTAAAATTAAAGTAAAAAAGATAAAGGTGTTAAAATGATTAATCTTTAAAAGAGAACAAAATGAAATAAAATGAAATGAAATAAAGAAAATAAATAAAAATGAAAGTAAAAATAAAATAAAATAAAATTAAATTAAATTAAATACCCCAACAATCTCCATGTCTCACCAGTGCCAAAATAACCCTGGCTCTGGCAGATCTGCTGGAGGAATGAAGCTGCTTGATGACTGCATCTGCTGCAAAGCGGTATTGGTGTTCTGTGCAGGGAAACTGCTCAATCAGCATAAATCAGGGGAAAAAGGGATATCCTTGAAATTTATGAGACTTATCAAATGCTAAAGTCAGTCTCACCTTGGGGTGGGTCAAGGGGCTCAGGGTAAAGGAACTGCTGTCCCAGAGCTGTGCCTGAAACCTGGCCAGGCTGTGCTTGGAGGTGGAGAGGAGGCTTGCAGAGAGCCAACACCTCCCACTGGAGCAGTGGGAAGTGGGTGGCCCTGTCACCTGTGCAAAAGGTGCCCAGAGTGATGCCCCAGAAGAGTTGTCACTACCAGATGACACCCATAAACCTGATGTCTCCCTGCCAGCTCTGAGAGAAGGAGGAGGGAAAAGGCAGCAGCTCTGCAGACAGTGGGTATGAATCCATTTCCCCAAAATTCATCCAGGGGCAGAGGTGTCCAAAGGGGTCTCCAGCCACTGTCACTCCTGATATACAGAGAAAAGCCAAGGCCACAAATTAATGCATCAGTGCTCTGTTTCCTGCACTAGGCCTCATTCCCAGGCAGTGCTTTCTCTTTCTGAACTCCTCTCCAGGATGCTCCCCCTCCCTTGTCCTTGACATGGATGTACAGGATTCCAGCTGTCCATCCCAGGCCTTCCCTGAGACCTGCTGGTTTCTGATGCCCCCTGATAGAGGCTTCTCCATTTTCAAGAGGCTTTGCAAGCCTTAGCAATCCACTTGGGCAGAGCTGCTGGACAGAGAGAAACAAGCCCAGAACCCCTACAAGTGTGGCTCCAGGAAACAGCAGCTTGCAGGGATGCCCCAGCCTTTCTCCCTGAGAGATCTCCACCATGTAGGCTTGACCCCCCCAGCCCTAGGTGATGGAGACACTTCTGAAGACATCTTTCCATGAGGAATGTCATCTGAGGGTGACAAAGGAGTGAAGTTTTCCCAGGGCTTCAGAAGTGTCTGTCTGATCATGGCTTGAAGAACAGCTCCAAGGAAGGAATCACATCTGCATTAGCACGTGAAACTCATTTAGATCTGGGTCAACCCAAGGAGGTTTTATAGTCATAAATTGGACCTCTGCCACAGAAAATGATGAGGCTGAGGAATGGGAGGGAAGATCATGAGCCACACACAACAGAGTGAGCCTGAAGACTTGAGCTTGTTGCACATTGATAGAGAAAGCAGGACAGGGACAAAATGTCTCTGCCAGAGCAGATTTCCTCAGCCAAGTCATCCCACCAAAAGGCCAGAGATGGATTGAGGGTAAAAGGAATCTCTGGAAGTTGAGTAGCTCAGCCTCCTGCTCAGGGAATGTCTCCCAATAACAGCAAGGCCTCTCATCCAAGGATGTGGATGCAGAGCTGAGTGGTGTTTGGCTGTGTGGTGTGTGCAGATGATAAATGCACAGCACTGGGGTGGATCCCCACAACTCCAAGTGACATTTACTCCTCTCTTCCTTTACTCTGAACAGCACTAACCAGTATGATCTCACTCTCCCACTCCAACTTAGGGGGATGCTTTAAAATCCAATATCCTTCTCCTTTACTGACTTTCATAGGCACAACAGAGCTGTTCCCACTCAGGAAACACCAATCCAGGCTTGTGTGACCCAGGAATGATTTGGTTGGAGGCTCAGATACACTATGGATAATGAGAGTGAAAGACAAAGAATTTGAGAGGAGAGTTGAAATGGGCAGGTTAGTGATGTGTTCATTGCTCTGGTAAAAGCAGCCAGGAGTTCTGGCAAAACCAACCTTTGCCAAATTACACACAATATTTCACACACTGAGGACAATCCAGCTACCCACTCTACCAGGAATAAAGACACGAGCCACTCAGGGAGTCTATCCAGGAAGCAGCTCAGATGTGCAGCAGAAATCAGGTCAATCTGCTTTTCAAGTGACATCAGAACCTCAAATAAAGCCAAGCTGGTGTAATTTCCCAAATCCTGTGTGCTCTGAATGTCTGTATGTTAACATGCTGTTTTCCCTGAGGGCACTCTTTAAGCCAGGTCTATTTTAGGATTATCCCCAAGAAACTGTAGTTTAGATCCAGTTTTATGACTAACCAGGGTTTGTACAAATGAAAATAGAGAGCTTGGGGAACAGCTGTCAAGAACAAGTCTACTGGACTACCAACCATATTTCCTGGTCCAGAGAAGTGTTCTTTTGCTTCCCTTACATACAGTCTCCAGAATGTGTTTTACAGTCATTAAACCATTCATGGAAGCAGCAAATTTACTCTGTTTGCTTCCCCACACCCAGTTAACTCTCATTTGTAGAATCCCAACTTCATGCCCCAGACAAAATCCTTGTGCTGCAGCACCCTTGTCTTCCTGGTGACACCTCTCAGGATGGAAGAGGACAGGATGTCCCTCTACTATCTCCAAGAGTGGCAGCGCTCTGGTACCTTTGTTCTACTCCCAAGAGCAGGGAGGGAAAGGCTGGTGACAAAGTGCAGCCTGGAGGACTGCAATGTATCATCATAATGGACTGGTGTGCCTGCACAGGTGCTCATTTTATCACACTGGATTAAGGCTTTAGTGCTCACACAGTTTAAACATTAATATTTGCCTATTTAAGGCAAAGGCACCGGTGCAGGCTGGCCACAGAGGTGCTCGCCATGGCTGAGTTTGGAGATGTTTTATGTGCTCTGGGAGAGTGTGGGCTCTATCAGAAACTGCTGATCCTGCTCCTCTCCCTCCCACTCCTTCTCAACCCTTTCCAAATGGTTGGCCAAGTGTTCATGGTTGTGGAAGTGCCTCACCACTGTGACACCAGCTGGATCCTCGCCGTGGGCCCCAACCTGACCCAGGAGGAGCAGCTGAACCTCACCCTGCCCCGGGGCGCCGACGGGCACTTCGAGCAGTGCTCCATGTACTCCCCGGTGGACTGGGACCTGCATTCCATCCTGGCCTTCGGGCTCAATGACACCGAGAAGTGCAGCAGTGGCTGGGTGTACCCCTCAGAACAGCCGCCCTCCCTGCTGACAGAGGTCTGTATTGGCTGTTTGAGGTGCTGGGATGTGGAAAAGGGGGGATGGGAATATCCTGGCCTGTGCTTTGCTCAGCCAGTGCCAGCTGTGGTGCAGTCAGGTTGAGATTTACTGCAGGATGTTGCCTCCATCACACAGATGGCAGCTGGAATCCTGGGGAGGTTGTTGCAGGAAGGCCATGATGAAGATGCCTGGGGAGGGCATGGCAGTGACCATGGGGGTGCAAGTCCCTCATATGTTCTGCCCACCACCTGTCCCCTTTTCAGTATCCAGACCTTTGACTTCATCATGTATCTGCCTGGAGGGACCTTTTGGGCATCCCTGCCTCAGTATCCCCTGTTCTTCAGCCTGGTTCTACTCACATCTTCTCTGTGAAAGGCATTTACCTTCCAAGTGCTTGACATTGATTTTTCTTGGGCCTCCAGAAACCTTCAGGGCTGCAACAAGGGGCCATGCAGATGAGCAAAAGTCTTGTTTATCAGCATCCTCAACTTCTCCATTCTGCCTTATCTCCCACCTTCTAGTTTACATGGGAGTGGTCTGTCAAAGGTTGCACTTGATGTTCTTGGAGGTCTTTTCCAACCTAAATGATTCCATAATCCTGTGATTCTCCCTCTGTGCACCTTTGTTCCTTTCTCTCATTCCTCCTCCCTCCTTTCCTACCTGCCAGCTACAGCACTTTCTCACAAGTACCTTCCTCTGACTGGAACAGAGGAGAAAGTCCAGCATTTGCAAAGACTCCTTGGTGTCCCTGAACCACCAGGTCCATTTCAGATAAGGCTTCTCTGGAGATTTCAGCAACTGCATCCCTTCCCATCCCTATGCTCCTTTATCAGAAAAAAACACTGCTGTCCTCCTCTTTCCACCCTGTCCTGCCTTTCCAGGCAGAGAAGAAAGCTGATACAGCTCTCACGCCAAGGTCACGCTTTAAACAAAATTTGCCAATCAGGACACCCCCTCAGGGATGTGTGGGCTGGAGGGGAATCCTGCACATCCCAGCACCCAGCAGATGTGCAGCAGGATGCAGAGGCATGCTGAGCACCTCAGGTGCCCATCCCATGGTTGGTTTGTGTCCTAAGTGCTCACCATGAAGGGCTCCAGCCCCTGTGAGGGTTTCTCTGCTCCCAGGGCTGGAGCAGGAGCTCAGGAACAAAGATCCTGGATCCACCACGAATCAGAAAGGCTGCCCACCCCCAGAGAGCAGCTGGGATCTGTCAAAAGCAACAGCATCTGTGTTTTCCTTCCTCCAGTTTGACCTGGTGTGTGACAGGGCGGTCCTGAATGATGTCTCCCAGTCCATCTACATGGCTGGGCTTCTCATAGGAGCCATGGCCTTTGGGATGCTAAGTGACAGGTGAGGAAACACAGTTCCTTCCCAGAGACACTGCCCAGCACCCAGGGACAGCCCAGATGAGGGTGCAGACTGTCCATGCATTGAACAGGAACTGCTCCCTTCAGTGGATTCAATCCACTTGCTGAGACACAGCATCTGGGGACACCTGAGAGGTCTGGAAATGTCTGGGGGTTAAAAAGAGAGCCTTGTCGGGGGGGTTCTTCAGGAATCACAAGTTTAGCCCCTGCTGGTGTCTCAGGCTTTGCCAGAACCATGATGGATTAACACTGGAGACACTGATTTTTCTGCACATTATTTCTTGGGCTGTATAGAGGAGCTATGTTCACATGGATATCAAACCTCCTCTGATTCTCAAATCACTTTACATCCCTCCTGGGCTCTTCCCTTTCCCCACAGGGTCTCTCCAGGTACTGACTGGGTCTTCCCTTTCTTCCACAGGATAGGCAGGCGGCCAGTCTTTCTCATGTGCATCCTCCTCCAGGGTGTGTTTGGCCTGGGAATTGCCTTTGTGCCCCATTTCTATGTGTTCATGGCCATCAGGTGTGTCGTGGGAGCTGCGGTATCAGGAATTATGATTACAGTCGTATCCCTGGGTGAGTGGGAATCCCTTGGCCTGAGGCAGCAGGCAAGGCCTCACAAGACACAACAACAAAAAGAGAGCCCAGAACAAAGCCTGAACCTTTGTTTTTCTTCTTAGCTACAGAATGGGTTGGTGTCTCCTACCGGACAAAGGCACTGCTGATTGCTCACACGGCTTTTGCCATCGGGCAGATGATGGTGGCTGGCATGAGCTATGGAATTCGCAACTGGAGGCTGCTGGAGATTGCAGGATCTGCTCCTATGTTTGTCCTTTTCTTCTACATCTGGTAAGCAGGAGCAGGGCAGAGCTTCTGGAAGACACAACACTGATGTGAGGGGTGTGAGTGAGGAGGTGGCAG
>VYXF01000374.1:197-13804 GCA_013397295.1 Polioptila caerulea
TTTGCATCTGTGTTTCGATACTTTGTCAGGTATTTAGAAGGGGTGGGGTGGAGTGGTGCCGTGGTCTCATTCGGTGGTGCCTCAGGCAAGGTTTGGCAACACTCTACTCTGCTTGTTCGTGGTTACAACACAGAAATAATCTAAAAGCTACATTTTAATGAACAGTTTCAATACAACCTTATACATAACTGATATGACATAAATCATATTGAAATCATACGAGCGAATTTGATATGCTTTGTCTATAACAAAAGTTTCAGCGACGCTGGGTGCAGTGGGAGGACTTTTCCCTCCAACTGCACACTGAGAGTTGAGGGCGTACAGGTATTTATAGGGTTATTGATATGTTGTCAGCAGTTTCTATTCCAAATTTCTACGTATACTCATTCTAGTTTCTATTCTCGGTTTTCCCGTCACAATTTCAGTCTCTTCAGGATGTATCCCAGGTGTTGGGGTCTCCTGGATGATGTGGTATCCCAGACAGTGGTCTAACTTCTGAAGGGAGAAAGGAGGATCTCAGATAATGAGGTCTAGCTTCCAGATGTAGACTTGACTTTTAATTCTCAGGACTATTAATCTTATGATAGTGATGTCCAGATTCCTTTTTTTTATTAATTAAAACTACGAAATAATACAAGTAATATTCTAAAATTATACTTTCAAGGTTATTATTGCAACATCTTTAACGCCTACACACAAGCAGAAAGTTCTTGCTAAAAAAACAAATGCTTCTAAATCAGCTTAAAACTTACAGAAGTTAATTGCGAACAAAGGATGGATTCAAAGGCCTCTTTTCAAGTTTTACTTTCTTTAGTTACTTCTTAGAATTCGTATGATTGAGCTCCGCACATCTCACAATCACAAATACACTGCTTTGATGTACTTGACACGAAACACAGCTTTTATTTCACAGGCCGAGCAGTGGCAGGGCTGGTTCTGTCCCCCCATCTGCAGTGAGGGTGGATAAGCTGCTGGCCCTCGTGCTCGCTGCTGAAAACCGAGGGTTTCTAGCAAACAGCTCTTCAGAGTGACATTTTCCTGGCTTCAGGAATGATGCTGGGTGTCTTGGGGTCTTCCAGAGCTCCCCTGCTCGCTGGTTGCCTCCCAAGCTCTGCCTCCCACCTCCCAGTCCTCGTGGCTTTAAATCCACGAGCAGCCAAAGAAAAGCTTTGACAGAGAAACGGGAGTGACTCCATCTTATTTCAGTGAGCTGTTAACCCTGAAACACAATGATGACAATGTGTGGCACAAAGGCTGGCCTTCAGCTGGGAGGAGCTCAGGTATTGTGCTTGTCCCACAAGCCCAGAACATTTCTTCAGGGATGGCTACAAGCTCTTCTTGACGTTGCTGAGCTTTGCAGCTTGGGACAATAAATCTGTTTTGCCTTGTCAGGATTAGAATAGGATTGAATAGGATACAACAGGGTAGGTTCATTAAGGCTGGAAAAGCCCTCTAAGATTATTGAGTCCAACCATTAACCCAGCACTTCCAAGACCACCACTAAATCATGTCCCCAAGTGCCACATCTACACCTTTTTTTTTGTTTTGTTTTGTTTTAACACTTGCAAGGATGATGGCCACCACTGCCCTGGGAAGCCCATGCTGGGGCTTGACCACTCTTTCTGTGAAGAAATTTTCCCAAATATCCAATCTAAACCTCCCCTGAGGCCATTCCCTCTCCTCCTGTCCCTGTTCCCTGGGAGCTGAGCCCGACCCCCCTGGCTGTCCCCTCCTGTCAGGAGCTGTGCAGAGCCAGAAAGGCCCCCCTGACCCCCTTTTTCTCCAGGCTGAGCTCCCTCAGCTGCTCCTCATCAGATCTTTGCTCCCAGCCCAGCTCCAAGCCATGATATGGCACCATGAAAAGAAGGAGAAGATAAAAAAAAAGCCTCTCGACTTTGTCCAGCTGCTACAAAACTTGATCCCTTTCCTGGCTGTGGTGTGATGAAACCAAATAGGTGCAATGAATGCCCAGGGTGGGGGATTTTGAAGGTTATAAATACCTGCTGCCCTGGACACTTCCTGCCATCCTGTCAGCTGGAGGAAGGGATGGTGGATACCTCCAGAACATTCTTTTCAAAGAGGATGTGGAATAACGGTGCTGGGGAAGCACCTCCTGTGCTCTGCTGGGACACCCAGGGACAGTGTCCCCTGTCACCCCAGTGCCACCCCACCACTCCCCTGCTGCTGCTCCTGCCATCACTGGGTGGTCTGGGGCGGTGGGGGCTCAATCAGGTCGCAATTAGCAGCACTGTTAATGAGGGAATCTGACAGGAGCCTCCGTGGACAGGAATCAGGAATGAGCTCGTTGGTGCTGCCGGGTGGGTTCGGAGCTGGAGGCTTTGCTGCCACCTCGTGTCCGTGGATCAGGAGATTCCAGACCTCTTTCCAAAGGGATTGGCTCTCTCTGGTCCAGCCCAGCTGTTTAAGTGGTCACTTTGAGCTCGGTGGGGAGGAGGAGCTGCTGCTGGGGTGGAGGTGAGGGCAGTGGGGACATTTCAGGAGGGGCAGGACGCTCGGATGTGGCATTTGCCAGCACATTGTTCCTGCTGTGCCATGAAAACATCATGGAAAAACCCTTTTTTTCCTGCCATTTCAGGCTCTCCCAGCGTGTCCCATACAGGCCACGTGTGAAGCTGCTTCCAAGGAGGAGAACAAGGAGAAGAACAGATATGTGAACATTTTGCCCTGTACGTGTAGGAGCTGGGTGGATGGGAGGGAAACACTCAGGGCCTCCAGCCAGGACTCCCCATTCCTGGTTTTGGGATGGGCAGGGGCACGGTTGAGGGCATTTCACCTCCCAGGTGGGTGGCTGTGTCTGCTCTACTTCAGATACCTGTGAGGAGAAGCTCCATGGAGCCCTCAGCAGCCTGTGGAGAGTGAAACGAGTGGGAAATGCCAGAAGGGACAACTCTTGCCTGGCGGCATTGGGCAGTGGGCTGGCTTGGGGTGTCCTCAGATATGCACTCTGCAAAAGGAAAACTACCCTGGATAAGATCTAGGAGCTCTCTGGGTTTAAGCAAGAGGAATTTGGGGGCATAAAGGTGTTTTTGCAGCAGAGTCAGGAGCGTGGGCTCCACTCCAACACCTGGATTCTCACTGTGCCAGGTACCAGCAGAGTGGAGGGGGTTGTCTTTAATGCAGAGTTTTGATTTCCCTCCAGATGATCATTCCAGGGTTCACCTGACTCCCGTGGAAGGGGTCCCTGACTCCGACTACATCAACGCCTCCTTCATTAATGTGAGTTCTGTGGTGTGAAGGGGAAATCCTCCCCAGGAGCAAAGCTGGAAGGGCTGGGGATCCACTCCTGCTGGAGCTGGGCATTTCTGATCCACAAGCAGCTGATGAATCATAGAATCTTTGAGGCTGGGAAAGCCCTCTAAGACCCACAAGTCCATTCCCCCAGCACTGCCAGACCACCACTAAACCATGTCCCCAAGTGCCACATCCACACGATTTTAAATCCTTGAAGAGTGTGGCCAGTTGATCTTCAGTGCTTCCCAGGGCTGGATGTGGGAAGGGGATGAAGAATAAATCAAGGAATCCAGCTAAAATGGAAGCAGCATTGCCCTGCTCTGTCCCTGGGAGGAGATGGGTCCTTTGTGGTTGTCACCATGTGGCTCCAATCAGCTGGAAGGGTCATGTGAGAGATGCAGGCACATGAAGCAAAGCAGGACTCAAAATAGCTTTTTCCTTTCCTCCCCATAAATAAAATGCACAAAATCAATCTGTCTGAGTTCTACAGCCCCTCTCCCAAGGACCAGTGCTGATTTTCATGTGATGCTCTGGATGCAGGGTCTGACTCCAGTGGAAGGGCTGTCAGGTACCCCTTCATTAGTGCCTTGTGCCAACAAGTGGGGGCATTCCTGCACTATGTGAGCATGGGGAGTGATCCTGTGGGAAAACAGCCCTTTGCATATTTCAATTTTCAATTTTCAATTATTTCAGCTTTGGTTTGGAGCTGATTCCCCACTCAGAGGCTGCAGCCCCTTCTCTGCACAAGGGACAATGAGCAGCAGAGCAGATGCCAGCTCTCCTTGTTCCTGAAGTAGATGCATTTCATGACTCTTGTGTTAGAGAAATATTAATTTCTCTTCCTTTTTCTTCTTTTCTTGCAGGGGTACCAAGAAAAAAACAAGTTCATTGCTGCACAAGGTAAATTCTTGACTATTCCCATTGCTCTGTTGGGAGCAGCTGAGCTGGGTCCCTCTGCTCAGTGGAGCTGTGGCCCTGTACCCATAGCACAGCACCTTTCAGAGCAGCCCTGGTCAAAAGGAGGCCTGGCTGCTCCACAAATTGTTCCCAAAATGATTTTCCCAGTCAAAGAGCAGTGCTGGATGTCTTGGTGGGCAGAGAGAAGTCCTACCTGTGCAGTCCCATTGCTGGAGGGTGTTGTGACCTCTGGAAATTCTGCCAGGGGGCTGCTTAATTAAATTCCCCAAATCACAGAATCATGGAATGGTTTGGGCTGGAAAGGACCTCAGAGCTCATTTCATTCCACCCCACTGCCTTGGGCAGGGACACCTCCCACTATCCCAGGTTGCTCCAAGTTCCCTTGAACACTCCCAGGGATGGGATAGAGAGAAATGTCCTTGTGATCTTCAGAAGTCCAAACACATCCCTAAAACCAAAATTCCTACTCACAGGGTGGGAATCACGTCAGCAACAGGATGTTACCTGCCCCTGGGAGTGTTTCTGTTTCCTCTCTTGCCTTGACAGGGGGTCAGGGCATTCCTGGCCAGTTTCCCTGGCTCTGGCTGGAGAAGGAGGCTGGATCAGGTCCGTCAGCACTTCCAGGCTCAGGTTAAGCTTTGGCTCTGCTGTTCCCTTGGCTCACCCTGAGCCTCAGGCTTGGCAAGGGAGTGCAGGCTGAGTTAGCTTGGTGTCTGGCAGGCAGCAGGGAACTATTCCCGTGCCACACTGAAATGGGATCCCATGGCTAAAACCCAAAATCCCAGGGCAGGACTTCACGGACGCTGGGACAGCCACAATTTCCCTGCTCTGCTTGTCTGGTTTCCCCTTCTCGAGCTAAATATGGAATTCCTGGCCATAAAAGAAATAAAAAAATTCCAGTTATTGTATAATAGGATTATTCCTTGGATCAAGCATGCCCAGACCACAGCACCTCCTGTGACCTATTGCCAAAAAATGCGTTGGGTCATCCATGACGTGTGACCTCACACGCTGAGTTTTTGGCCCCAAATTGTGAAAAGGTTGATCCCAAGGAGGACTTTTCGTTTTACCTTCCCCTCAGGACCAAAGGAAGAAACAGTGAACGATTTTTGGAGGATGATTTGGGAGCAAAACACAGCGACAATTGTCATGGTGACCAACCTGAAGGAGAGGAAGGAGGTGGGTGGCCAGAAGGTTTCACAGGCTGGCATTGGACCCAAACTGGGCCAAATCTGGCACATCCTGTGCCTATGGGAGCTATTCCCAGCTTTGTGAGGGTGTCCAGAGCTCACCTGCAGCTGTTTTGTCCCCCCCACAGTGTAAATGTGCTCAGTACTGGCCGGACCAGGGCTGCTGGACCTACGGGAACATCCGAGTGTCCGTGGAGGACGTGACTGTCCTGGTGGATTACACCGTGCGCAAGTTCTGCATCCAGCAGGTGCCAGGGCTCACCTCTCCCATCCCTGCCTGTCCCACCATCCCTCCCCTCTCCACACTGGGCATCCCAAAGGTGCTGGCTCAACTCCCCCAAGGCTCTGTGAGAGCAGAGTTAGGGATGAAACCACCCCCAGCAGCCATTTTTTAACCAGAGTTGTAAAGAATTTATTCCTCCCAAGAGCCAGTTCTCAATGTGGCAGAGCCAGGGACACAGAGAATTTCAGGCTTTCTATACTAACAAGGACTAATCCTCAAAAACACACTGCCATTTGACCTGAAACCATAGAAAAAGCTTCCAAAATTGAGTAATAACACTGAAATCCTAAGTGTATAGTTGAACAGAAGTATGTTATATCACAAAATGAAAAGTTTGGAATTTAAAGTTTTTAGAATATAATAATATATATGTAACAAAGTAGAGCGTTTAAGGCATAAATTTATTATTATTATTATTCACAAATGTTAGTAATTTTGTCTAATTAGTTAAAAAAACCTGCAGTGCAAAACATGAATGGTTAATTATTGAGTTAAAAGTAAAAGTAAATTAATTAACATCTCATAATTGGGTCATTTAAACCTGAAAAGACCTTAAAGACTTAACTCTGTACTCCACTTCTACTCTATTAACTTAACATATAAAACACTCACAATCAGTGAAGTTATAACTTAAATAAGAAATTATAAACCTCCAAATCCAAACAAGAATTGTATCTCTTACACTTTTACTCCTGACCCTAAAAAAAGAAACCAAATAAAACCAAAAAGTTCACCTCACCAGTGGTACCAGCATGGCTGTGCTGAGAGCAGGGAAGCTGAGGGGTGCCAGGGCTGAAATTCCATGCTGCAGTACTCCAGCACTTGCTCTTACCAGTGTTGGTTCCTGCTCTCACCCACAGACACTTAATGCCTGAAAATAATCAGATTTATCCCCTCAGCTGAGACAAAATCCAGCCCCACATGCGTTGGGTTTGATTGCTTTCCCATCTGTCCTCCAATGTCCTTGACCTCCAAGGAGACTCTGGGTGTTTCAGTCACTCTGTTTGTTTTCCTGATGCTCTCAGAGGCAGGCAGGGAAGAGTTGGTGCCTGCAAACTTGTCTGGACCCTGAGGGTGATTGTCCTGAGCCTCATCCTTCCCTCCAATGGCCTGGATGTGTGTGTTTTCCTCCCCTGCCTTTAATCTGAGGATGATCTGGGCAGAGGAGTGGGAAAGGATGGAGCAACAGCTTCTGTTTGAGCTTGTTGAGGATGAAATCTGGCAGCTGCTGCCAGGCTGGATCCACAGGCAGGGACAGGCTGGCATCTCACACCCCTTGGATGTGGGAAGTGGTGCTGGGTGGTTAAAATGTCATGTTTTTAGAGACTGATTTGTCCCAGAGCCTGACTCCAGGCCCTTTCAGCTGCTATCCAGCTCCATCTCAGGTCTGCAGCTCCCTCTCTCTCTCTTAATTTGGGGGGATGAAGGGAAACCTGAGTTTTTCCCCTTAGGCTGAGTGCACCTTTCCCCTGCAGGTGGGAGATGTCACAAACAAGAAGCCTCAGCGCCTGGTGACCCAGTTCCACTTCACCAGCTGGCCTGACTTTGGGGTGCCCTTCACCCCCATTGGGATGCTGAAATTCCTGAAGAAGGTGAAGACCTGCAATCCCCAATATGCAGGAGCCATAGTGGTGCACTGCAGGTGAGTCCTGCTCACAGCCAACCTCCTGCATGGGTCACCTGGGAAGTGTCTCCTGTCTAAAAGGATTTTTTTTTCCCTTTTTCATTATCTTTATTTAATTTTCCTGTGTTAAATGGGGGTGTTCCTCATGGGGATGTGCAAAAAAATGCATGAATTGAAGGAATTTCTTGGAGTCAATGATGTTAGGGTGTTACAACTCATCTGGAGGGGTCATTTGGGTTGGCTGGATGCTGAGGGGGCCCAGCTGAGCACTGGTGACATCTCCACTGCCCTGGCATGAGAAGATAACATCCCCCTTTGGGAGAAGGCAGCACTGAGCTGACAGATTGCCTGGAGCAAGGGCCATGGAGATTGGCCTCACCTGGAGTGGTTTCAGGCACAGCAGCAACCCTGGGGCAGCCACAGGGGCTTCCACGTTGCAGTAAGGAGAAGCCCTGTGGTTAAAGGCAGAGATGGCCACATTTGCACCATCCCAAATTCATTTTTCTTTCCTTCTTGGGAAGCAGCTGATTCCAAGAGCTTTGTCTTTCCTTAATTTCTGCTGGTTTTATTGAAGACAATCTTGTCCAACCCCCCTGACCATGGGCAGGGACACTTTCCACTATCCCAGCTTCCTCTAACCCCATCCAACCTGGCCTTGGACACTTCCAGGGACCCAGGGGCAGCCACAGCTTCTCTGGGCACCCCGTGCCAGGGCTCAGCACCCTCCCAGGGAAGGATTCCTCCCCAGTCTCCCTGCCAACCCTTCCCTTGCAGCGCCGGCGTGGGACGCACGGGCACTTTCATCGTCATCGACGCCATGCTGGACATGATGCACACGGAGAGGAAGGTGGATGTGTACGGCTTTGTCAGCCGGATCCGGGCTCAGCGCTGCCAGATGGTACAGACAGATGTGAGTGTGGTGCTGCCCTGCCCTCTGGGCGTGCATTTCCTTCACCCAGTCAAAGCCTGACTGAGGGCTGAGCGTCTGTCCCTCCTTTTGGGTGATGCTGCATCAAGAGGGCCCTTCAGGGGGTCCTGCTCTTTTTAATCGCCTTTGTGGAATCGTTAAATCAGTGAGGTTGGGAAAGATCCTTGAGATTGAGTCCAGCCATTCCCCCAGCACTGCCAAGGCCACCAGTGACCCCGTGTCCCCAAGTGCCACATCCACATGGCTTCTAAATCCTTCCAGGGATGAGGACTCGCCCTGGGAAACTGTGCTGGGGCTGAACAACCCTTTCCATGAAGGAATGTAGCCTGTATCCCACCTGACCCTTGCCTGGCACAGCTTGAGGCCATTTCTTCTCATCCTGTCCCTTGTTCCCCCCTTGGCTGCCCCCTCCTGTGGAGCCAGAAGCTCCCCCTGAGCCTCCTTTTCTCCAGACTTGGAGAACATTTTCTGTCACATCTGCTTTGCTTGGTGTGGTAAATAAAGTCCCAGTCCCCATTTGGTGGCAGGAAGGTTGTCCCTCACTTTTCTGGGGTCTCAGAAGGTGGGAAGGGGGTGGTGGGTTTGCACCCAGCATGTGCTCACTGGGTGTGGAACATGGCAGAAAAAAGGAGCAGGGGGGAAAAAGCAAAGTGACTTGTATGGATGGAGGGGAGCTGTAATTCTGAGCAGTGGGACCAATTCAAAAAGGAAGATTTCAGAGAGACTCAGACTTCCTTTGACTTCTCCCTGCCACCCTCCAGATGCAGTATGTGTTCATATACCAAGCACTTCTGGAGCACTATCTCTACGGTGACACAGAGCTGGAGGTGACCTCGTTAGAGATCCACCTCCAGAAGATCTACAACAAAGTGCCAGGGACCAGCAGCAATGGGCTGGAAGAGGAGTTCAAGGTGAGCGTGGCTTTGTCCTGCTGGATCTGCTGGGATGGTGCAGGGATCACCTGGGTGGCTCTGAAACTCCCCTCTGCTTTGCTCCTTGCCCTGCAGAAGCTCACTTCAATCAAAATCCAGAATGACAAGATGAGAACGGGCAATTTGCCAGCCAACATGAAGAAGAACAGGGTGCTTCAGATAATTCCATGTAAGGCTTGTTTGGCTGCGTGTCCCCTGGGTGTGGGGACAGGAATTGGGCTGGAGAAATGGGGCAAACCTTGTGATGTTCAGCAAGGAAAAGGGCAAAGTCCTGCCCCTGGGGAGGGACAAGCCCAGGCACCAGTCTGTGCTGGGGTCACCCAGCTGGGTGGAAAAGCTGCTTGGCAGGAAAGGACCTGGGGGTCCTGACAGGCTCCAGCCTGAAGCTGAGCCAGCAAAGTGCCCTTGTGACAAAAGGGACAGTGGTGGCCTGGGCTGTGTGGGACAGAACACTTCCAGCAGGTCCAGGGAGGGGATCCTGTCCCTCTGCTCAGCACTGGTGAGGCCACAGCTGGAGCACTGGGTCCAGTTCTGCCTGCCCAGGACAAGAGGGACATGGAGAGGCTGGGGAGAGCCCAGTGAGGGGACTGGAGCATCTCTGCTCTGAGGAAAGGCTGGGAGAGCTGGCACTGCCCAGCCTGGAGAAGAGAAGGCTCCGGGGGCCTCATCCCTGTCCATCAACTCCTGCAGGGAGGGTGCAGGGAGGGCAGAGCCAGGCTCTTGCCAGGGGTGGCCAGGGACAGGACAAGGGGCCACGGGCACACAGTGACCACAGGAGGATCCCTCTGAACACCAGGGAACACGTTTTGGCTGTGCAGGGGCACAGGTTGTCCAGGAAAGTTGTGGAGTCTCCATGCCTGAAGATATTCAAACTGTCTGGACACAGAAGGGCAGCCAGCCCTGTGTGACCCTCTCTGCTGGTTTCTGCTGCCAAGACTTTCTGCCTCGAGGGGAAGGGAGTCCCAGTGCTGAGCAGGTCCTTTTCCTGGAGAGCTCAGCATCCCCTTCTGCCCCAAAGCAGGGCATGGCAGAGGGTGGAGCTGACTTTCCTTGTCCCAGCCAGGTGCACTGTGCTCCCCTTCCCTTGTCTCTGTCTCCCACTTAGGGCTTGGTGACTCCCCAGCTAAAGGCCATGCAGGTTGTCCCAAATCTCAGATGATTTTGTTCTGTTCCAGATGAGTTCAACCGAGTAATCATTCCAGTGAAAAGAGGGGAAGAGAACACGGACTATGTAAATGCTTCCTTCATTGATGTGAGTCTTCTCCAACCTTCTTTCCATCTCCTCCCAATGGAAACCACCTCCTGCTGCTTCCTTTGGGAAGAATTTATCCCTTTTATGAGTTTTGTAAGCTCTCTCCATGTGACTTTGCTTTGTGTGGATGGTGCTGGTTTCTTTCTCCAAGAAAGCCCTGGGTATATCCAGCTCCTTGTGGGAGAGGAGAGCTGGAGCCTGAGCAGAGCCTCCAAATCCTGGGCTCCCTTCTGCCCCTCTGGGCTCTGCTGATGGCTGTGGAGAAGGGATCCACGTATCCACGGAAATAACACAGCACTGGCCATTTGGTCAGAAAACATCCACCAGATTAGATCAGGGAGCAATACACCATCCCCAAACCTTGGAGAGGAGCCAGGTCAATCCCATTACACCTGTGTGGGTGGTGGCAGGAGGTGAGGCAGGGAGGTTAAGTGCTGTCCTCCCTCCCAGGAGGAGAGAAGTGATTGCACATCCTTCCCTCCTGAGCAATCCTGTTGACTCCAGGGAGACATCTCGGATGAGTATTGATCTCCATGCAGTGCTGCCAGTGCTGGCCAAGTGGCAGACCCTGCTCTTTTCCAGCCCAATTTCTGCTTCCATCTCCTGATGACACAGGGCTTTTGTTGGGTTTTTTTTCTCCAAAAGGCAATCACTGGGTTTGCCCACTAAAACCAGTTTATTCCCAGTTCTAACATCCCTAATTAATTGCTCCCTGAAATCTCCTTTGCTGGGTCCCTGCTGTGGCTGTGGGAGCAGCCAGGAGCAGCTGCCTTGTTGTGCATCCAGATCACAAAGCTTCCGTGGCACGTAAGCAATTTGGGCTGAGGATTCAATTTCCTGCCTCTGCTGAACTTTGCTTAAATGACAAACTCCAAATGACGAAGCATCTGCAGTCACAGTCTGCAGGGAGGGCACAGGGGAGTCAGAGGGGCTTGGAAACAGAAACTGTCACTGTGGAAGAGCCAGAGTCATCCAGCCTTCCTGCTGGTTTTCACACATCACAGAATGGTCTGGCTTGGAAGGGACCTTAAAGATCATCTAGTTCTGTTTAGTTCTGCTTGCTTCTTCCAAAAATCCCCAACAAAAATCGTACCTGGAGTACTTGGAGCTCAGTATTGCTTAGGTGTGCTGGAAACCCAGATGGATAAAGCCAGGTGTGTGTAGGGAATATGATCCTCCCAAAATTGAACCAAACTTGGTAGATTCATGGCCAAGAGGCCTCCTGCTGGCCCACTGACCCTGTCCCCACATCGCAGGGTTATCGCCAGAAGGATTCCTACATCGCCAGCCAAGGGCCGCTGCAGCACACGATAGAGGACTTCTGGAGGATGATCTGGGAGTGGAAATCCTGCTCCATAGTGATGCTAACGGAGCTGGAGGAGAGAGGCCAGGTAAGCTCCTGGGATGGGCTGCACTAAAACACCAGGGAAATAAAAAAAAACGAATGGCCGGAGTTTGGAATGGGATGAGCCTTCCAACCCAAACCAGTCTGTGATTGTGGGAGTTGGTGAAGCCTGTGGGATCCCGCCTGGTGTTGAGAGCTGGAAGATTCTTCTGTCCAAACCCATGGGACAAATAGGGGATCCTCACCCTGTGCCCTCCTGTGATGCTTCCTCAGGAGAAGTGTGCCCAGTACTGGCCGTCCGACGGCTCCGTGTCCTACGGAGACATCACAGTGGAGCTGAAGAAAGAGGAGGAGTGTGAGAGCTACACAGTGCGGGACCTGCTGGTGACCAACACCAGGGTAAGAGCCTGGCTGCCCCCTCTAGGGACCTGTGTGCCCCTGGCCTTCACTGCCATGAGCCCGTGCTGGTGTTCCCTCAGCTCTGTGAACTCCCCGTTGTCCCAAAGGGATTTTATCCCTGTATCCCTGCCTCCCACCCCTGAGAGTCCCTGTCCTGCTGATTGTTCCTCGACCATCCCCTCTGTTCTGCTGCCCTCACCACCAAGCCTCCCTCCTGCTCCCCATTCCCCACACTTTCCCCACTCTGTGCCCTGGGAATGCCACTCCCCCACAAGCAGCTTTCCTACACGGATTGCTGTCCCAAAGCCCTGAGCCCGTGGGTTCCTTGGTACAGATCTCTCTCCAGCTGCCTGAGCTCGAGCTGTGCCCTCCCAACAGGAAAACAAGAGCCGACAGATCCGGCAGTTTCACTTCCATGGCTGGCCAGAAGTTGGGATCCCCGGGGATGGGAAGGGGATGATCAACATCATCGCGGCGGTGCAGAAGCAGCAGCAGCAGTCTGGCAACCACCCCATCACTGTGCACTGCAGGTAAAGCCTGGCTGGAGCAGCTGGGCCACCCCTCTGAGGGGATCTGCTCCACCAGGAGCTTGGGAGATGGTCAGAATCCCAAACTGGATGAACTGGGAGAGGCTGAGGCAGGACTGGCTTCTGCTTCCCATGTGGATTGTCCCCTGGGCAAAGCCAGCAGGGGCAGGACAGGGGGGTTTCCCTCACCCCCTGGTTTCTCTTTCCCAGTGCTGGAGCAGGAAGAACGGGCACCTTCTGTGCACTGAGCACTGTCCTGGAGAGGGTGAAGGCAGAGGCGATCCTCGATGTCTTTCAGACAGTCAAGAGTTTAAGACTACAGAGGCCACACATGGTGCAGACACTGGTAGGTGCCTCCTGCCCCAACAGAACCTCAGCAAGGACGGGCTGGGGGCTCAGTGTTGAGCAAAAACCTCTTTGATTCAAGGGTTTTGCTCTCCATGAAAGAGGGAGTGAGGGGAGATGTGGGTTCATCATCTCTGGAAGTGTCCAAGGCCAGGTTGGACAGGGCTTGGACAGTGGAAGGTGTCCCTGCCCATGGCAGGGGGTTGGAGCAAGGTCATCCTTAAGGTTCCCTCCAACCCAAACCATTCTATGATCCATGATTCTAAGGAGGTGGGCCAGGAGATGTCTCCCCTTCCTCTTGTTGAGGAACATCAAATTTCTTTTAAGCACTGGCAGAAGTTGTAGGAACCTCCTTGGAGACATCCTCAGCTACAGTCCATACATTAATGGGCTGAAACACCTGGAAAAGTGTCCTGGAGTGGCTGTGGAGCCCTGCACATTGGTAGGGTTGGAGCAGGTAGGGCTGGCTGAGGTCTTGCAAGTGGGGTTGGCTCAGGATTTTAAAGGAAAAGTCTTTAAGGATCCAAACAGACCCTCCAAGAGGGACGGGGAAAGCAGAGTTTCCTTTGCCATGAGTACCCCAGCAAGGGTTTGGGGATCACAGGGAGGAGG
>VYXF01000376.1:0-49678 GCA_013397295.1 Polioptila caerulea
ATCTTCTGTCAATAGGCCAGCGGTTAAGAAACCAGCAAGAGGCAGTTGCTTTATCTCTTCCACGACCCATCCTCCCTCCACGGAGAGATCTTCTGCTCATGGGCCATTAAGTCCCACTGATAAAATTACATCATCCCATTGGGAAATGCTCCATCCAGGGGGAGGAGCCAAACCTTTTGACCTGGATAAAAACCTGAGATTTGGGACACCAAAGCAGCCTTTTCCACTGGAGTCCCAGAGGGAGACCCAGCTCATCTATGACAACTGGACCTTCAGCGGAGGGCAGTACCTTTCTGCAAGATCACTGCTTCAACAGAGCCATATCTGCCACTCCAGGAGGACTGCAGCCACTATTCCAACTGGACTGCTACCAACACCCTGACCAACAGCAGTGTGTCAGGTTGTATTCTGACTCTGTCAGTGGTTTCCTTTTTCCTTTGTATTATTGCATGTATTTTGTTTTCCTTTTTTTTTTTTTTCCCCTTTTCCTAATAAATTGTATTTCTGACTTGGAGTCTCTCACTGGTTTTGCCTTCAAACCAGAACACTTAGAAATGACCACTGCTGGACCTTAAATTTGCGTATTTGTATTATTTGTCCATACATAACATTTTTTGCCTCACTCATGTTTTATTTTCAGCTTTGCTCTGTGCCTTCCCTGATGTGCAGCTCTGAATTGAGATGATCAGTTCAGGGATAGATCTGTATTTCGCTTGTTCTTCCAGTTTTAAGAATACCTTGAATGCAAAGCTGGCTGTATGGTCTTCTCCATTATAGCAGGACCAAGCCAGTGTAGCTTCACTAGATTTTATGTTTGGAACTATTTTTCATTAGCTATGTATCAGACTGACTGCCTGGAATGAGTTTATAATTTCATTGCCATTGCATTTGTGTATTGCCCTGTTCCTCTCAAGGGCTGTGTTTGCCATGGAACGTGCCATATTCTCCATGCTGTGGGAGGTCATGAATATTTGTAAAGTGCTTAGCCCCAGCATGGCTAATCTTGAATCTGTCATAATTCCTGTACCAACACCAAACCAATGTGATCTCCTCTGGCAGACTGAGGAGAAGGTTTTCCTCTCCTGCTGCTACATCAACCCCAGTTTGGTTGGGGAGTGTGGCTTAAAAAACGGGATGGGTATGATGGATAGCCCCGTGATGTTCTTTAACCCAGTGGTGACCATGTGCTCTCTAGGCAGCATTCACAGGCTGCATGGCCTGGAGATGCTTCCAGAGCGCACCTGGTTCAGAGGCCTGGATGCACAGACCAGGGGGTGTGGCAAACTCCTCTAGATATAAGGTTTACCTGGGGGCATATATCCAATTGTAGCTATGGGGCAGGGGCTTGACCTTATAAGTCTAAGGTTTCAGCCTCCTGCTCCCCAGGGTCCTAGGCCTACTCCTTAGTGCAAAGAACTTGGGCTAAATTTTTATTTATCCCAGCTAATTGGACTGCTACAATGTCCTTTTGCAAACTGAGCTTTGGGAAGGCTGTGAAACCTTGATTATACACAGACTCTTCCTCTTTGACCTGCTCATGTGGGGCTGGCTCTTCTCAGCAAGAGCCTGCTGAATAGCCAGGAAGAGGCAACAAGTTTATGAAAGTTTTCCTCATACTGTTTTGCCATGCCATGGGAATATTTTCTGGACTACACAGATGGAAAAGGAGAGGCAAATTCTTGAGACTGCTAAAGGTGCATTAAGGATTGTCCTTCCATGATCCTTCAGTGCTCAAGATAATTAACATTGAGTGTTGCTCATCTTGAAAGTGATGCTCATTAACGTTAATTGAAAGGCACAAAAAAGAAAAATTATTTCATGCCTCAGGAAAAACATAACATCAAAAATTCAACCCATTTTAATTTTCTAAATTTCTGAAAAGCAAAATTATTTACTTTTTTCAATAACAAAATCCAGCAATCTCTTAGACATTCAAGTGTTCTCAAAAACGGATTTTTTTTTTGTTTTAATTTAGGGATTTTATAGGTCAGTAGAGACACAGTTAAATCACCAGCAGTCAGATGTCAGGAATTTAGATGAGTCTCCTGGCTTATTTTGTGCCTGTGTGAAGAACAAATTCACTAACAGGAAAGGGTTAAAAGGTCTGCTGTACTTCCTCCTTAAGTACTCCCTTGTTTGTTCTTCCAGCTCATGGAACTCTGGAATAATTGTGTGTTTGAGGCAGCCAGAGCAGCCCTGGATTTGACCTTTAGGAACTCCAAGCTACCCTTAACCATAGCTGCCATTATCAGCTCCATTCCAAGAGGAATCTTGATGCAGCGTTGTCAAAAATGTTAATATGAAATTAAATAGGACAGCATAGAACAAAACTTGGAAAAGAAAACAATGTCCTTTGATCTGTTCCTACCATCTTCACCCTCTCTGTTATTCAAAGTAGTTAAATGTGACTCACCAAAGCCTTCATCACAAGTACTTATGTATTTATCTTAGGCTTTGTTTTATAAAGCAGTGATATTATACCATTTGGTACATATTCATATTGAGATACTATCAAATCATGTCTTCCCATTCGTTTCACATTCACTGAATGGAAATGTTATGGATATAAAGCCTTTCAACACCAAAAATTCTGCAAAACCTATAGATATAGTCATACTTTAACTGTTGGAAATACTTCAGTGAGAGTGCTCTATTAACTCCTTTTAGGAAAAGAGAATCACAACTGGACATTGATAGTGATGGAATTAAAAAAATATCTTGGATATTTCTATTGTTAATTTATCTTAAGATAATTTGGGATGAAAGGCACATCTTCAGGTGTTAAAGCCTCTCAGACCAAATTTTGTATTTTACTGAAAGATAAGAGACACAAACAAGTGATTGTAATGTAACTGCACATCAGCAGGGCTTATGCAGATTAGATAAGATGCTTCTCTTTGTGAAATGTTTGGTGTTGATCATGGCATTAGCTTATCTGACGGAGTAAGGATGAAGCTCAAATATAAGCTTTTGTATTTGTCATGGTGTGATGGAGTTCTGTAAAATATCAAGGTCTGAAGCAATTAAACAGAGGATGAGTGTTCAACATTTTTAATTATTCTAGAGCCAAGAATCACTCAGTAAAATTATTAAGCAGGTATAAATCAAACAAAGACTTTTTTTTCTTTTTTTGGATGTTAAGGTTTGGAGTGATCTGTGGAAGCTGAGCTACAAATCAGCTTCAAAAGGTTAGACATCTCTTTTCTCAGATACCAAACAATACATTTTACATCAAGTTACGTCATATTTTTAAGCGTTTTTATTTTGAAAGAAAAGTCTAATTTAGCTAAGAAATAGTAGTAGTTTGTCCTGTTTTCTATACTTTTTCCATAATCATGAGGTTCTGGCCACTACAACTGAGCTCATATTCTCCACCCAATGTTTGGTGCATATTTAAAATGAGAATTCATTCTGCTAATTAGAAAACTACTTTCGTCCTAGTATTTCTTCTCTTGAGAGTGAGCTTAAAGACTGTTGAATCTGTCAAGATGATAAAAACATCAGTTAAATATTTGAAAAAGAACAAAACTATTCTGAATGATTACATTAGGAAATGAAAGGGCTGGATACCAAATGACAATGAAGGAGGTAATGTGTTAGTTCAGGATGCCAGAGAATGAAAAACTTGCTATTTCTTCTACCCAATTCTTACTGTGATTTTCTGCTGACACTACAGTCTAAATTTCATGAAAGGACTGAAGGAAAAAGATTTTGATATTTGAAAGCAACCTTATAAAAAAACTAATTAAAAAAAATCAGCGCACCTATTGGTTATCCGTATTTGAAGTCTGTACCTTCAGCTGGCATTGTACCCAAGCATGGAGTGCTCTTTGCCACATCAGCTCTGTTCCTTGCAATAAGCTTATCTTGCTTTGATCTTCGCCAGCTCCTCAGACTCATGAGTGTGAGCACAGCTGTTTGTGGATGATGGTCTATGCTATCACACAGATATCTTCTGTTGGAAATGCAGTTTAAGGCTTGTCTTGGGGAAGGGAGCACCTCGTCCCAGCGAGGGGTGGATCAGATGGCTGAAGATCACAAAAGGTTGTCCCGTCATTATGCACCAGAATTTGGCTCCATACCCTCCAATTGTCAAAAGCAATATATATTTTTCCTTGATTTATGTGGTTTTAATGGCTTTTTCTTGTGCTTTCACACTGTCTAATCTCATCATATTGCAAACACGATGTAATGCAATTAATTTTTTTCTGTCTCTGACTAAATTAACAATGGAGAAGAGGTATGGAAACTGTTCTACAGTGTTGGAGTCCAGAATGCAGAGAATATTTCTCTGCATGTTTTGAAGGATCCAAACCCTCTGACAAATACTACTTTTAACCTTTGTCCATGGAAAGGGCTTCCTGGGCTTTGGGATGAGACAGAATTTTCAAGAATGTAAATTAGATAGTAGTATAATACGTAATTTATCACAGAGTGAGAAATGTAGATTTTTGGGTTTGTTAGAATGGTCAGCAGATGAAGACAAGATGGAAGATCCTTGCCGTTTTTAGGCTTCTTCCTCCTTCATCTACTCCATATTCTGCAGTGTTTGGGTCACAAGATGATCAGTCAGAATTTGCCTCAGTGCAGTGTTACATGAATAGAAGTTTAGTTAATAATTGGTAGAAAAGTAGAAATAATATACATTCTTGGTGATAATTGGGTAAATTATCTTCAAGAGAGCCTTGAATCTGTGTGTTTGAGGCTTTTTGGTGTCCTTTCTCCTTCATGCTAGGCTGGTATAAAGCCTGGTGTGCAGAAATTGCCGCTAAGGAAAGAATAAACAACCTGGAGAATGAGAACAATCAAGAGTCCCGTTCGTTTTTTACTTAACAAGGGCTTAATGAAAAGGCTTTCCCAATGGGGAAGAGACATGTGGGAGAGGTAGAAATCCTAAACTGCAGAATAACATATTCACCTTCACCTTCTTAGCTTTCTTTTAAGCTTCTACAGGGTTACTTTTGGCTATCCTTGTAACTGAACAGCTTGCTCCCTTGAGCCATTTCCTCAGGGATTTTTCTTTTACCTTGCCATTTATAATTATTATTTTCTCCACTCGCACTGTCTCTTTCTGCAATTTCTTTTTCTGTTACAGTTGTTTTGTATTTCTTTGGTTTAGAGAATTTATTTTAATTTTCAATTTATTCTTATTTAGATTTACACTGTGTAGATTTAATTATCTCTGCCAGACATGGCAATATTTTATGATATGCTCACTTTTTTTTTTTTTTGAGGATTATTCACATTAATCCCCATAGTTGCAATCTCAACTGACTAATGTTTTGATCAGTTATTCATCATGCTTTTATCTTTCACTGTCTGTATCATTCTGTTTTGATTAGTTTTTTTTGTGTATATTTTTATTGTTTCTATTTATCTCATTCTGTCTACACCTCTCTTGCATGCTCAGTCATCTCTTTAAAATGCACAAAGTAAAATTACTGACCTGTAGTTTTAAAAAAAATGTATCCCAGATGGTAGCCAATTATAAATTCCAAAGCAGGCAGCTGTTAACAGGACCAAAATGCCTTCTGCTCTTTGTCTGCGCTTAGAGGTGTCAAACTGCAGTTTGAGCAGCTCAGTCCTTCTGACACCTTGGTTTACAGTGGCAGTTGTGTTGAGAGCAGACAATACCTGAACACTAAGTGCAGTACAGCAGCTGTGCCACTCCAGCTCAAGTTTGGACTTGCAGCTCTCTCCAGGGGGAATTCAGAGACCTGAGCCTTCACTCCCCAGCACAGATATGACAGAATCACACAGTTGTTTGGTTAGGATGCAGCGATTCCTCCTCACATTTTCAAGTGTCATTGTAGAGTGTAACAAGCTTGGACAAACAGCAGGCAGGACTCTCTGCTCTAAATAATGCTTGTTTTATCAAATAAACTTAAGTGAAACACTTTAGTATAAACATATGCAGATGCCATTGAAATAATAAATTTCTTTCCAAGAAACAGGTCTGCAGAATAGAAGCAGAGCTGATATTAACTTGTCAGTTTTATTCCACGTATGTTAAAAATAAAAGAATCCTCCCATTTACCCATTTGTAAGTTCAATGATAGTCAGAGTCTGAGGTCTCCAACAGATTTCTCAAGAAAAAAAAGATGATTGAAAACACTGCTTAGTGTCTGAGTTACTTCCTTAGGTAGATCTGATTGATTTTCTGAGTGTGGTAGCAAAAACTTTGCTTTCCAATTCTCAAGAGAAAACAGAGTAAAAAATGAAAGCAGAAGGAAAAATTCATTACAACAAAATGAAGATACGTTCATGTGATGGACGCTGGCCTAATTTTTCATCTGCTGTTATTTAGGTAAAGGAATACTCCTGTTGTTAGAAGGACTCAATGTACTGACATTTTTATGTGGAAAGGCAACCTTTTTCTTCACAAAGCTCAAGACACTAAAAAAAATCTGGTTAGGACTAGGGAAGAATGATGATAATTTCTTTCTAGGGATAAATAAACACTAATAAATGAGAATTAAGACAAAACTCTGATCTGACATCTGCTAATTAGTCAAGCTCCAGCACCACACAAATTGCAACTCTGGGGCAGTAACTTGCCTTGTTCAACACTGCATTTTCTCAATATCACATATGCATAACAAATCAAGCACTCCCTCAGCACTGGAAGAAATTCCTCCTTGACAATTTCCAGGCTTGCACTATGCACAAAAAGAGCTCACAAATTACCCAGCTTTAAAGCCAAAACTCTCCTTGTCGCACTGAAAACAAAGAACACCTTTGGTGTTCTTCCCACTCTCTGGGGAATTTGCTGGAACTCATTTTTAACAAAAAAGGAATTTATTTCCACAAGGAATAACAATTTTTATTCCCGCCAAGGCAAAAGCATTGTACCTAATAAAAGGGAAACCATACAAGAAAAGAAGGAAGATTTCAATAAAACCAAACTGGCTGCAATAAACCAGAGTAAATTTTGAGTAGTAAACACCTCCAGTGCTAAGAGGTCACATGTCACAGAGTAGGGAAGAAAGAATCCAGCCTAAAATGCAGAAGTAAGGTTACCTTCTACTGACTATGCTAGAGACAAAACTATGAAAACACATTCCTCTATTTGTATCCTGCTCAAAAGATCTGAATATCCAGTTTTGTATCAGCTGGATTTAGTCCCACTCCTCCCTGGGCCCTGCCATCCAGGCGGTTTTTCACTCAGTGAAGAACACGACTGTCCAAGCCATAAGCTTCCAGGTTTTCCAAGAGAATTTTGTGGGAAACAGTCAAAAATTCATGGTAATCATTGTTATTCATCATCATAGATCAGGAAAAGCAAGATATTTTCCTTGCCCTTTGCCCTCTGCAGCATCCAGGAACTTTGTGCTGTTAATTCCCCTCTTCTTGAATTCCACTCATTCATTATTAGTTGATGGAATTTTTCAGATCAGCCCATGAACATAGAAAAGTTGACCACCAACTGTTTTGTGTAAGAACATAGAAGGAGTTTCACAAGTAACAGGAAACAATGAGCCTTTTTTTTCCTATTTGAAAGAAAATTATTTATATCAGCTTTCATTATATCATCCTTTGAGATTCCAGTCATCAGCCAAATCCTTTATTAGAATTGAATGACAAAAAGATAAAAATTGGTTGAAAGAAAAGCTGGCTGAATGAAGACAAGTGTAAAAGAAAGAGAGAATGATCATTGCTGGAACTGAGATACATGATACACATCACTGAATGACATTTATCTCCTTTGCTCACAGAGGTTTGGCTTATGTGGAGGGTTTTTCCTTAAATAATAATGGGATTATGTAACAAATTTGAAAGATTGCAAAGAAAAAACTTGTTAAGTTACATAGTTTGTATGACATTTCAAGAGCAAGAAGTATATGAAACACTGCAGTATCATATTGAGCCACATTTCCGTTTCTAATAATAAAATAATTAGGGGCAGCCTTCTATGAGACTGATTGGTAATTAAAAAAGAACGTCAAGCTATCCAAGCAATATCCAAAAGACACCCAGTTTATATAGAAAGAGGTAGATTTGTGACATCTTAAAGTTTCAGCCTACTGCTTCAAGCACAGTACCACACATTGCACTGTCAGTATTCTATTGCTGGCTGCTTCAGCGCCATGGAAACCACTGCTAATTCCTGTGGGGATCCCCTGGAAAAAAGCAAGTGCATGTCAGGAGCTGAGATCACTGCCTGACATCCTAATTTAATGGAACAGCTTCTAGTATTTACTGTTTAAAGGAAAAAAAATAAAAATAAAAAAGTAGGATTCAGCATAAGGCAATCACATGACTTAATTTACTCAAAGACCCCTTTGCATATATATAGTCTTCTTAGGCAAATGAATCTTGAAGAGGTTAAAGTATTAAAAGTTAAGACTTTCAACCCATATGCTAAAACCAGTTATATAGCAAATCTGTAGCATAGCAAGGTTATGTCCCTTGCTGAGGGCTGGAGATCAAACTGCAGGTTTTTTCCCCATAGCTCAGTTATCCATGAGATGATAGAGGAATTATTTACCACTTTTTAATATTTGGTTCATTTATAATCCAGTTGTTATTGGAGTAAGTGTTCTTCACATGCCTCAGCTATACACTGTCACTTCTATTCCCAAAGCTTTATAACAGCTTAGCCTCTCTCACTGTATGATAGTTATTTTCAACCTAAAAAGCATGTCATGTTGTCATATGGTTCCCTCTGTCAGTTCTTCCATCTCTGTGTAGGAATCATGCTTTGGAGCAGACTGCTCTTATAGTAAAATATTGTAGACAGTACTAAGATCAAATGAAACCCACATCATCCCTTGTTATAGTCTTAATAAGTGCTTTAAGAAGCCATGTCTTCTAGCATTGCTACTTCAGTGGCAACCAGGAAAACTGCCATGATGGATCTTCAAATCTAAGAATCTAGAGCCAAACGCAATTTTCCTCTACATACTGTAACCATCACTCAGTGCAGTGTTTGTGCTTTAACTGCTGTTCTAGAATTACTTCCTTGTGTATCAGACCAAATCCCTGTGGAAACCAGACTCTATGCTACTGATCACTTTCATTCTACTTACAACATTGCAAATTCATTTTCCTACATGGAAATTTTTACTACTCAGACAGAGAAGAGAGGGGGGAAAACATATGTGACTAAAACGACTCATTATGTTCTCCCAGGAAGGAGTACCTGCTGCAAAAGAACTGCTTGTAGGTATAACATGCACTGGAGTACAAGACTTTACAAGAAATACATGACTTTTGGCCAACTCATATTAATTAATTTGAAGAAAAGAGGATTCATTCCATAAAGTTTCTTAAATGGAAAGCATACTACTACATCTATTTGCTCCAAGTAACGTATAACTTTATATATAGTTATTTTATAACTAGTGAAGTCCACAATGTCTGTGGATCAGGAATTGAGGCATAGAGTCAGTTATATAATAATTGCGCATTGTTTTCTGCAGCCAACAATGTACAACAGATTCAGTTAATTATAATTGCCACTATCATCACCCCTAAATCTAAGCCAAATGATTGCAAATGCTGCATCATTTTTCACATACAGCAGCACTGATGTATTTTGGTGCCCTATTGTAATGAAAATACTTTAGGGGAAAATAATTTAAATAGTTGGTATAGCAACATAAGCCTTTAGGCAGAAGCATTCGCTCTCTAAATCCCTATTAAGTAATCAAATGAAAAACTGTTGACAATGGAAACTTTTTTGACTCCTGTTTAAAAGTCCTGACAGAGGACACTTAAAGAGACCCCCCTGCCTTTCCAAAACACCAGACAGAGACGCGTCCAAAAGTTAAATAGGGAACAGAAGAAACAGCAATAAAGGACCATCTGTTATGGCATAGAAAGTGGGATTTCCAGTAAGAAAAGCTACTAATCAGACTAGAGCATCCATTACCTTACTACTGTTAAGAAATCTGGTAGAGATAAGCTTCATGCAGTAACACAAATATTTCTCTGACGTTCTTATATAAGAGATGTGGCAAGATTTTGGTGGTGGCTTCCCTGTGTCCAGTGGAGGCAGTGCCAGCTGGCTCCAGGATAGACCTGCCCCTGTCCAAGGCCAAGTGATGGTGGGAGTACCTCTGGGAGAACATAATCAAGGAGCAGAGTAAAAACCTGCTGAGGAGAGGAGTGGCAACGTGAGAGAAGCACCAGGGTCAGTAAAGAGGAAGGGGGAGGAGCTGCTCCAGAAGTGGGAGCCGAGATTCCATGGCAGCTGGTGGTGCAGACAGGGAGGAGCAGAGATCCACCTGCAGCCAGTGTAGGACCTGGAGCAGGTGGATGCCTGTGTTCCTGGAAGAGTTCAAGGCCAGGCTGGATAGGGCTGTGAGCAACCTGTCCTAGTGGAAAGTGTCCCTGTCCATGGAAGGGGTTTGGAACAAGATGATTTTTAAGGTCCCTTTCAGCCCAAGACATTCTTGGGTTCTCCTCAGATGAGGCTGTGACCTCCTTGGGAATCCTGCACTGAGGCAGGATCCTGGCAGGACCAGGGGACCTGTGGAGAGAGGGACCCACGGTGGGACAGAGTGTGAGGAGAATGGAGTGACAGAGATGTGGGACAAACAGACTTCAACCCACCTTCCCTGACCCCCTACACCGCTCAGGAGAAGAAACTGAAAGTGAAAAGAGTTTGGGTGTAAATCTAGCCCAGGAAGAAGGGAGGGATGAGGGGAAGGTCTTTTAACTTCTGAGTGATGTCTCCTTGTCCTTATCTCAGCCCATGAGCCTTTCTTATCTTCTGTCTCTGTCCACCTGAGGAAGGAAGTGATAGAGAGGTTGGTGGGCACCTTTTGCCCAGTCAATGTACGAGAGGTAAGCACAGAGCAAGCACAGGGGCATAAAGAGGAGAAAAAACCCCAGAGCTGCAAAACTCTAAGTGAAATTGAAAGTTTACTGCTTGTGACACAATAGTTCCAGCCCTAATTCAAGTGCAAACTTAGACTCACAGCAAACAACTTTGTCCAAGAAGCTTTTTCACCTGTGCCGTGTATGCAGGCAGGTATATTCTCCATCCTCTCCACAGGGGAGCAGCAAGCATCGTTATCAGATTTGTTACAGATGAAGTGTTTACACTTATTGATTTCCTTCTGAGAGCTCTTCTTTCCCTCTTTGCAAATTCATCTAAAACCAATTTATTTTATTTTTCTTTTATGTATATGACAAACCTTCTCAGCTGGCTAGATGGAAGAACTTCTGGGATGAAAGAAAATCTTCACTTCTCTGATCCCAGGGAACTTCTGCTCACCACAACTTTAACTCCTTGTGCTTACCATTGCTTATTCCATAAAGCCTTTACCCTCACCTCTGCCCACTTCATTTGTATTTTCCTCTCCTCTCCTCTCCTAGGCAGTGCAAGTGATAAAATGAGTATTTTTTTTTCTTTCTTCCTTTTAAGTAGAGCCAAGTTATTAGCGCATATTTCATTTCTCAGCTGGACCTCCTAATAAGCTCATTACTGCTTGGAGTCAGGCTAATCAGGAGAGGAGTCAGGATGTCCAGCAGAGAACCAACAAAAAATGAAAACTAGACTAAAAAGTGAGGCTGGAGCTTGATCCTAGGGTTGGGAAAGCAGGTATACCAGTCTGAAGGTGAGCAAGTGCCTCATCACTGCTGACCACGACAAAGATTTGGCATTAACAGCACAATTCTATTAATGTCCAGTTTTGTAATAGATTAAAAAAAAAAAAAAAAAANTTTTGTAATAGATTATAAAAAAAAAAAAAAAACCAAACAAAAAAACTCAAAGAAGTTTGGTTGGTTTGTAGCCACAGACAGTTGTTCAACATGCAGTACAGCACCTTTTAATGCAGCATGGCCCTAAATTTTAAATGTATGGGTTTGCAGCTGCTACATTTGTTCTGGCTAACAGTGCTGCAGTGATTGCTTTGAGCTGAAGTTTCTCCTCTGTGGTCTAAATAGCAGCACAGTTATTCCTCACCACTGAGGAGATGAAGACCCTTACTCTGGGAATAAGCAAGTTCAAAAAGAGTCCAGGGGGATCCGTAAGTGAGCCAACCCAGCAACCAAAACACATCAGGCAAAGGACATGTGTGTGACCACCAGGATAAGGACTAAGTACAGAAGGGCTGGAGGAGAATAATACAAAAACAATAATACAAAACCAGTACTTCCAGTCATTCTGTAAAATGCTTTTATAATTTTTTTCAAAACATTTATGGGTTTCAAATAATGACAGGACTCACTTTGTAACACTAATACATAAAACAACAAGGCTTTATACAGCAGGAGCAAGAAAGAGGTTGGAAAAGCTGATGCATTCAGACCGTAGTACTAGTATTCATGCAGACTGTGGTAACAGCGTACTGTTGTAGTTCCTTAATATCCATGAAAAATAGACCCTCTTAAGCATCTTGTAGAGATTCACTTAATACCTTTGAGATTTTCGCAAAGGGGAATGAAATGCTGTGATTTCTCTCTCACATGAACATTACAAAGCCCTTGCTCTGTGGCACATGTCTCAACCAAAATGAGATTTTTTTCAGGTTTTTTTTCTAAATTGTGTAATATTAAAATTCATTTAGTCCTGTACCTTTTCCAACATTTCTCATGTGTTCTCAAAAAAGAACAAACCCACTGTGAATACTTCAAGTGTTTGTCTATATTCCTTGAGTGAATTTTATTAGGCCCTGATATTTTGAAAGTATTAGGTTAATTTAAATTATTAAAAAAAAAATATTCTAGACAACTCTTATCTATGTATTTCTGGTGCTAATTGTGTTACTATATGATGTCAGTTCAGTTGCTAACGAAGAAATACTCGAAATGATATTTAAAAATCCTTTCCTTTGGCACTGTACTCTTAGCTTTCTTTCTGGCTCAAATAATATACTCCTCAAATGCAATATTTCTTATTCCTGGTCAATCATAACAGTTGTAGTTTTTATAGTGTACAGTAGTTAAAAATAGTTCCAAAGTCAAAGACAGTTTTAAAGACTGTAAAATGTAGATGCATATTATGTGATCAATGGAGTGACCTCATAAATTATTCAGATTACATTCCTTGTATATTTATCATCCATTGCTTTATCTGGCGCTCAGTATGATATACTCCTTTATCCAGCTTTAGAGCAATGAACAAGCCTTAAAGCCTACCAGGGGTTTGTTCTTACCAGATGCTGACCTTGAGAGCAAATCCCCATCCCTGGTCTGGTCTAGCTGCTGCCTCTAGTGTGCCTCCTTAACAGCCAAAACTCCTGCTCAGTTGTGGAGATATGGATATACCAATTCTGCCTTTTTTCAGTAGAAGGTAGCAAAATAATTCTGCTGCTAGATACATAAGTCAAGGCTGGCCATTTCACTACAAGCAAGAAGTTGAATGAAGGATGAACAATAAGGCTCATGAAAATTAGAAAAAAATGAGTACTGTAAATTCTACTATTTCTGAAGTAATGGGAATTATATGAGGCAGAATACAAAGTTGTCCAAGAAAAGTAGAAAAACACAATTCACACAGAATTCAAGAAAAAAGCAATATGTTCTGGAGAATGATATGTGCACAAGGTGCTATTAACCTCAGTATTACACAAAAATGAAAAAGTGTCCAAGTATCAGTATGTGGTACACAAGACACACATTCTGTTTATTTTCTTACTCTGTCACTTTTCCTTCCTCAAAAAACTCCACATATATTCACAAATGTGATGCAAAAGTCAGACAAGCATCACAAGATCCATTATTTCTAATATGATCAAACTCAAAAGCTTTTCAATACGCCAAAATTAAATATGCACAATAAAAGAGACATTACCACTGATTAAACAGAAAAGAGAAAGGGAATAAATAACATCCATTAAAGGTTCAGGTTATGCTATGGAAAGCTATTCACCACACAAATTTAATACTTATGCATGAAAATCCAATTGACACAATAGCTTATAACCATTCCAAAGAAACTATTATGGCCCATCATGTTAATGGTTACACACAGACACAGCCATTATGGCCTGTAGGGCTCTGGATCAGTTAATTAAAATTTCTTTGGGCAGAACAGACTTTGAGCAAACAGGCTCAAAGGAGCTGTTACAATAAACTGTGCTAAGATCTGTCTAACTAACTCCCAATTGCACATTAACCCATTAACACAAGTTGAATTGCTAAATTTTGGAAAATTCAGTTAATTACAGTACAGAAAACATTAAAAGTAATATTCTTGAGTATACAATATAGATGTAACTGTCCTTTACTGTTTTGAGAAAGAGAGTAAGTTGTTTCAGATGTTAGTTGCAGATAACTCTTAGAGGGTAGATTTCCTTTTTCCCTATCAAGTAGGGCATTTAGATGAGAGTGGAAATAGGGTCACTACTAGCTCTTTTAAATTGGATGTCTGTGTCTTACCTTCAGCACAAAACAAATCAATTTGGGGAAAATCACATAATGGGAATACTGCTCATTAAATCATGGACCTCCTACTACCTTCCTTAAGGCAAACAATAAAACTTAAGCATATTTATTAATAATATATGGATTTTTATTGCACCTTTCATTTCTAGCTTTGTTGCAAGGTAGTTATATTCTACGCACTTTGTGGATGGCAAACATGGCAAAACAGTCCAAACAAAAGGGCAGCAAAGTGAAATCTGAACTCTGAGAATGCCAAGTTCTCTGTCTTGTGCTGGTCTTGTGTGAGGTATTAGTGATGCTTCATTTAATGTTCAGTTCATGCCTAGACTTCTGTACAGCCTTTCCTTGACGACATACTTTTCTTTTAACCAAGTGTCTAGATAGGAATAAAGGCTATTAAAAGAAGCTTGGATTTTCAAACCTATTAAGCAATTACAGAATCATCTGAATTTTAGAAGCTTATTTTGAAATATTTAGAGGAACCTGATCATCACACCTGCACTCTAAAACTTTTGCTATATTTTTGCTGAAATATAAATGTCAGGTCTTCATTCAGTAAAGCCCAATTATTCCTCTAATACTCATGGTTTTTAAAACCTCTTCCCCAGACAGCAATATTTTCCTCTTTTTCTAAGGACACATGAGTTTTTGTTGGTGTTCTATAGCTCCCCAGATACTCACCTATCTAGTGTCCCTTTTAGTTTACTTCGCTGTAGATGTGTAAGACTGTGATTTGGATCAGGTGGATAAAACCTCTGTGCAGCTTCTGGCCAGCCATGGGAATTGCAGCCTTCTGTACCCTGCAGTGCCCAAGAGATGCCATTTGTGTGCACAGCTCTGTGCAACAGCCAAACCAAGCTCCCAGTTCCCACTTCACATAAACCGTGACTCAGATCACTGAGATGGGGCAAAATTTTGTCAGTATCACTGAGAGATCAGAATCAGTCCAAAGCCACAAGCTCTAGGATTTTTGTTAATTATTGTGGGGCTGCTGGAAGCCTGCATTTCTTTTTGGACAAATTACATTTCAAACATCTGTATCTCAGGTCTTTGCTTTTTTTCCTCCAGAGCTGCCTCTTTATTTTTGTGGGAGAAGAAAAAGATGTGTTAAGTCCTTTACACGCACTAAGCAGGCACTGAACTGAGCACAGCTGAATCCCCTGGTGACTGGATGTCTACAGCCCAATTTACTACAGTCCTCCTTTCAATAAGTAGGTAAGGCAAAGAATTTTCCTTTCCTACTGGTTGCTGCTCAGTTGCAGCAACGGGTGGGGAGGCAGCACCCTCTCTCACTCCAAGCAGACCTTTCTCAGCTGCATGCCCAGAAATTGAAATGTTGAGATGTTTGTAAATAAGTAAAAACCTGCCTGTATTTAATGCAATGTGATATTTGCATAATTACTTTTCAAGGCAATAAGTAGAAGAAGCCAGAAGCCAAACCACAGAAGATTGAATATTTTTAGAGCAGCCTGTGCCAGCAAATAAACACAGAACTCTTGTATCAAATTGCAGACAAGTTTAGAACCAACATAATTTATTTAGGGAAAAATAAGCATCTATTTGTTCTGGGCAGGTGGCCAAGGTGAACATATGAAAGACATATATGTAATTGAATATTAGATGGGACAGCATTTCATTTCCCACCATTTGTCTCTTGGAATATCTGTAACCAACACTGCTGAACAAAACATTATAGAATAAAGGTGGTTGCCAAACTACCTCCTCCAAAGCCAAGAAAACATTTGGGCTTAAGCAAATAATGAAAATTTGAAAGAAAATATTCTGAGATGGTGGTTCCTCTCTTTGCTAAATGATGAAATCAAGACCAACTACAAGTATTGTTTTAAGTCACAGCATTTTGAGTAAATAAAGCAGAGCAACAAATACATAAAACCAGCCTGTTAAAACTGTTCTGTTTTGGACTGTAATGATACAGTCTAATGTGGCTGAAAAATATATTCTAAAAACTAGGAGGTTCTGCAAATATAATTAGAAGAGAGAACAAAAATGAAAAAAGAACTAATAAAGGTGGTTTGAACCATGTTTCTCTTTTAAAAAATGCAAAATCACAACTTTTAGTCTCTTTGATGCGTCTTTAGTAAAAAGCATCTGGATAATGTAGTTTGAAAACATAAGCAGAACTCAAATAAATAGAAAAAAAGACTAGATATTAGCAAATAAACATTTTTAAAAATACGTGAAAACTTGTGTCCACAAATGTAAGGTTTTGGCTACTTGCTCCTGCCATAGAAAACAGAATCAGAAGTGGAACTGGAACAAAATTCAGAATGGTAAAGTCTAGATATTAAAAGACAAAAAAAATTACTGGAGATCAGAGAGGATAAATTTATCCAGAAAAATTAAACATAAATTTCTCTATTGTGTTACTGCTCTCACTAGCATTTCCAGGAAAGTTAATATATGTAAGAGAACCAAGTTCTCAATATCCATCCAAGTGACAGCAAAGCAAAGACAAAGTAACAGCCTGCCTGAAAGGTGTAAACATCTGAGAGCAGGGAGAAAACTTCCCAGGTACCATTACTAAATAGTGTTGAGAAATTACTGCTTTCACTTAAGCATCTGGTGTTATACAAAATTTAAGTTAACAGTGAATATGTTATATATTGCAAATTCTTTTCAGGGGCAAAACTGATTCCAATGCTGTCCAATATTAGAGTGAGTGCACAGGACGACAATCATCCATCTCATCTAGTAAAGAACATTTCAGCTTCAGGAAGAGAAGGAGAACTTTATCTAAAAGAACATTTATGACACTGCGTGTGTCACAGGAAGGTCACCTAGCAGCCTGAAAGCTCTTGTTCCAGCCAGTGACTCAACAAGAGAAATGACCAGAGTAGCTTAGCCCAACTACCACACCCATATAGAACACCTGTAGCTCAAATACCCATGAAATAGTCTTGCTTCTGTTTCTTGGCACGAGTTCTTGCTTCGTAAAACAGGAATATTTTGCTTTCTTGGCTGAAAAGAATTTGTATTCTTTGGTTTCTTCCCCTGCATTTCTTTTGGTGTACATATGTTAAACACTTCAGAGATAAATCTCAATTGTCAAGAGCTCTTACAGCCATGCATCAATATTTTTAATAGAGTTAATTGCATTTTTTTCCCCTCTTCTTCACAATAATAACTAAGACAGATTATAAATTCTAAGATTCTGGTCTGCAAATAAAAACCTCCTTGCATTTATTAATATGCTAGTGCCCTTGCATTTATTAACGTGTTAGTTACCATGAGATTTTTGCATTGCTTGCTTTTAGCAGCTCATGGCAAGAAACAAATCATAATAAATCTAAGATCAAGCTATTAATTCTACTGCAACTCAAATGCAATATGAATACCTCACAAGACTCGTAAAGTGAAGGGGAAAAGGTTTCAACTTTAAAAATTTTTATTAGTTTTCATTTTATTTACTTTACTTTTATTAATTAAAAAAGCTTGCATTCTCAAAAACATTTAGATACATCAGTGACTTCCCCAGCAAACACTCTGAGAAAAAATGACATCATATTTTCTGGTAATTTCACCCTTTGAAACGCTCAGCTTTTCATCAGAAAGCCTTCACAGAAAGTATTATTTCTTTGTTTTAACATTACTAAATATATACCTGATTTGCACAGACAACTCCGAATGGGTTAACTGTTGTTCTTCCAACAATTTCTCTGAAGGTGAGAAGTCACAGTGGGGTCATAAGAAAACCCAACCATCCAGAAACCAACTTTTCAAAGCAATTTTTGAATGCCATGAGACAACACAAACGAACGATGCAGAACCCAGTGCTCCAAGAAGTCCTCTTAGGCTAAAGAAGCAGTGGGATTTTGTCATGGATTCTCAGCACCCTGGACTCAGTGCACAGCAGGTGAGCTGGATGGTCATATTTGGGCACGGTCACAGCTCCCAGTGACCTCGATGATCCTAGAATGTAAGGACAATGTGGTGGGAGAAAGCTCTGCCCAGTGTCCTACCCACAGTCTCCAACAGGGACCAGCAGCAGATTGTAGGAATGGAGATATTTTCCAAGCTTTCAGAAGGTGTGCCTTAAAAGTTTTGTCAACCACAGAGAGCCTCTTGGTATCCAACGGCTCACGAGTGTTTTCTTTGAATTTGTGTGCTGCTCTTTTGAGATCCTGACAACTTTTTGCTTGTATTTTAACCCCTGTGCCAGGAGTTTCACCTTCTTCAGTAGTAAAATCAAACCTGAGCTTCAAAGTTCATTATATCAGTTCACCTGATATTTAAAATTTCTTTCTACCAGATAAAGCTTCTCTTATTGCCTAACTTCTTTATGAATGTCTACAATTGTGGAAAAAATATTTCCAATGAGTAACTCAAATAGAACTAAAAGAAGACATCAACAAAGGGATTTTGAAACAGAAGTGTCAAATCTTGTGTAAGGTAAATCTTGTTAAAGTGTAGGTAAATCTTGTTAAAAACTTATCAGAGTGTTATTTGGAAATTTGAAATGGAAAAGGTAATAATCATAATAAGATCTAAGATGTTCTCTTATTCACCACTGTTGATATATATTTATATGTGCTTGGGTGACCTTCTTTTAATAAAAAAGCTCTTGCATAACTTTCTTTTGGGCAGTTATACCTTCCTAATTTTTCCAAGATTTATTCAGAAGTAGACAAGTGGTCAAGAAAATGCTTTAGATAATTATTTTGAAAACTCTGCAATACAAGTTATTTCTACATGCTGCATTTAAAAAAAAAACATTTTAGGGAATGATATTTCTCATTCTTCTTGTCACTGGAGAATAAATCACAGGGCAACATCTCTGAGTCAAGAAGAATCAAGTTCTTCATTTTCTTCACATCCAAGAACTAACCCTAAAGGAGGATATGGTAGGAGTTTAGAAGTGGATGAGGCCATCACAGGAGAAATTTTACAAAAATGCTGGTGATTTTGTTTTGTACGAATCTTTTCTCATCAAATAGTCAGCCAGTGAATTTCTCACTGAGGAATAAATTTCAAGCAAGTCCTCATTTAAGTCCCAGTTTTCTTATAAAACTAGAAATCACATCATCACAAGTTTATCCACCCAAACATCCATTTGACTCACTTAAACACATTAAAACTAGATAAAGCAATAAAAAAGCCCTCTCAGATGAATTTATTCTTAATTAAACACAACAGACCAACTGTGCCATGCACCTCAGGAAACTTCAGGGACTACAGAAAGCTCTAGATTAGATTACTGTGTATCCACAAACTCACCAGGAATTTTGCTCAGCTACAGGCATGCTTTCTGTTCCACATGGAGTTTCTTTAGAGGGTTAATCAGAAAATTCTGCTCACATTTTGTTGTTTGTTTGTCCTCTCTTAAACTCAAAGCACTTCTTTTCCTGAATAAATGTATTTGTCAAACAGAGGCATCTGTGATATTTAACATAGTACCTGAAAATGCTCTTTTGAAGACAACATTATGGGGCTTTTGTGCCCCGAGTACCACAGCATTTAGGGCCTTTGAGACAAACAGCCCTTAGAGACACCCCATTAATACATCGCTGAAAGTGGGCTAATAAAACAGCCTATTCAATGGGATATTCTAAACTTAGTGTGGTGTTAATGAAATAATTAACATGTTATTAACCTCAGAAATGACAGAGTTGGCTTGTATCCACTTAGACCAGAGCCCTCTGAAATCTCTTGGAACTTCTTGGAAGATAGAGACAATTAACACATAAACCCTGGAAAACCATGAGCTCATCTACTTAGCCAAGGGAAAGTTTACCTGATTTTTATTTCTCAGACACAGACAGGGAGGAGGGGGCAGAAAAGCAAGGAAAAACAGACTCTTGCTACTACAGTTGAATTTCAGGGTGCTGTAATCTCTGCAGTGCTGCAGTGTCCTTTTCACATGAAGGAGTGCAGGGTGATGGCCCTTCTTTCACACATACCAGAAAGCCTCACAATTCATGATCTCAGTGCTGTAGAAGTAAGAAATTATTGCTAAGCTTTACAATGCAATTACAGACATAGAAGAAGGTTTCTGCATCCTTCGTTGTCTCCATCTGCACAAGGCCCAGACCTAATCTGAGCTTTTAAAATTTGGAAAAGATACATTGCCTCTGGCAAATCCGTACAACTTTTACATTCAAAGTTTCACTCACACTTATTTGTCAATTAATTTAATACACTGTCGCTGTGGGACACACAAGGACACACAGAACACACTCTTTGACAGAAGGCTGAAATGATTCTTTATTAAACATTTGACTCCATATATATAGTATTTTCACAGAGACCAGGGATTGGAGGAGAATTTGGACACCTCTCTCATCCCATTGGTCAAAACAACTGCCCATCAGTTGTTTTCCACACCAAGAGGAAGAATTTTCAACAACCTTGTCCTAACATAAACATGTTCTAATTATAACACCCGTGTGTGGGAAACTAACTAGAACTACGAAAACATTGAGTGAGAAAGTGCATCAGGAAAGCTTGAAGAATCAGGGCAACAACACACAAGGGAAACCACCCTACCACATGCCTTTTATATTGTGATGGAATTGTTACAGAATCACATCTCCATTATTTCAATTTATTTCCCTGGAGAGATGGAAATGGAAAGCTGAGGACAATTCCTCAGTGTTTCAGTGAAAAGCATTTTCGGGATAGACCTTGAGCAATTATAAGTATTACTTATCTGATCAAAACCCCACAAGTAAGCTTTGCATAAAGGGCAGGAGGGAACTAAAGAGAAAGCCTAAAACATTCATTTCACCACCATAAAAAAAAAATCCTGGCCAGCTGTATCATTAGTCCAATTTCAAACACAAACCTTGGTACTCAATAAAGAAAAATGATTCTTATTTCAAGGGCTTTTTTCTCACCTCCTGCCAATGTGAGACTTGGCAGCACGACATTGATTAGAGGAACAGAAAGTGCCAGAGATATTTTGAAAGGGAATGGATGACAATTTCATGGTAATTGAAAACTAATTACATTTATCCAGCAAATAATCACTACATGTTCAATGTTTAATTTCCAAAAAAAAAAGGAATGGAAAACCCACCTTTCATTTTCTTTATCATAAAACCTGATTAAACCCTTATAAAAATATATAAATATATTCTCCTGACTGCTTTATTCAGTCCTCTTTCTCAGGCTCCTAATTGTGGTCCTCTCCCTCATGTTCCTCAGCACAATATGAACTGACTGCTCTAGACTTGGTTCTGCCCAGCACAGGGCACACAAAAACTAGATGTTCCAATATCAGCAATGTGTTTTTCCATTTACTATAATTTCACTTATCAAGGGTGTGTATGTGTTACCCAGGGGAGGTATGAGCTTATAAAGCCCTTGTGTCCTTCTTTTCAAGATGCAGGTATAACCTACTTTCTCTCATTACTTTGTACTTTTGAAGGTAAATAACTTCAGCTAGAAAACCTCCCCAACAGCACATTGCTTGGCTCTGTCTCATTGGTTAGCCAGGCTTGATAAAGAATATATTTTAATAGGCTACCATCTGCAACCTTCTCATTATAGTCTCTTCTCCAGAATGTGTGATATGTGACAACTTTGTTAAATGCATAGAGGACTAATCTACCATGCAACATTATTCCAGTGTGTCACACACTGGAATTCAAATTATGCTATTCCTCTCTCTCAAAAAAAATTACCATGACTTCAAGGAGGAAAGTAATTCTGAGAGTTAGGATGTATTTGAACCTAGGTTTAAATCCTTACAGTAAACCCAAATTAATTTTGTGGTATAAAGAATGCCTAGAGGAAGAAGGATAAAGGAATAGAAATTTCTATGCACTTAGAACTTCCCTGACAAAAATACTGGTCACCATTACAAGGCACTAAGAGGAAAATGTTTCAATTCTCTTCTTTCTCCTACAGCTACTGAGAATGGGGATGTTCATCAATGTGTAGAATCACAGAATGGTTTGGATTGGAAGGACCTTAAAGCCCATCTCATTCCAAGCCCCTGCCATGGGCAGGGACACCTTCCACTGACCCATGCTGCTCAGAGCCCTGTCCAACCTGGCCTTGAGAAATGGGGCAGCCACAGCTTCCCTGGCCACCCTGCGCCAAGTCCTCATCACCACCACAGGGAACAATTTCTTCCTAAAATCTAATCTGAACTATCTGCCATGTTAAAACCCATCACCCTTTTTCCTGTGTCTCTAGGCTTCCCGTTAGATGACCCTGTCACAGGCATTGACTTAGTATCTTCAAACTCCATTTCACAACATTTCATTCCTTGAAATTACATTTGGGTTTCTGGTAGGCTTTTCTTTTCCAGCTTATAGACTACAGATTACCCAAGAGTTTTAAAAAATATTTCTTTAATAGCTCTGTTTTCTTCCTTCATAGATACTACCAAATTTTGCACTGCCTTGCAAGCACAAAGATTTCATTGCAGAAACATCACCTGGTCAATAATCAAGCACTGAGAATCTGCTTGGGGTAGGCTGTGAAAGAACCACATGCTGAAAACAGTTTTTCAGAAGGAAAAAAGGAAGTATAAAGGTCTTTGCACTATACAGCTATATAGCTCTTTGCACTGACATTTAATTTCCTCATTTCATTTAACTATGCAGATCTCAAAATACAATAGAATAAAAAGGTTAGACCTGAAGTTAAAGCTAAGGACCATACTAAGCTCAAATTCTGAAGCAAATTTAAAGATCTAGTACAAAGAAAACAAACAGTATGTAAAAAAAGTAAAAACTACAGTGGGGCAGAACAGTACTTAACCAAACAATTAAGTTAAGTATCCAACAGTACTTAACCAAACAGATAAGCCATCCTGGGAAAACATCCTATTTAACATTATCTGGATGTTTATATCTACAATGTACAAAGAGAGTTGGGCAAGACTTTTCTCCTTAGAAGCACCCCCCTCTTGCATGCAGTAAAGTCCATTTACAGCAGCACAGGCATGAGCCCAGTTTTCCCTGAGAAGACAACAGGTCACAAGTTAGGAAAATGTCTGTCCTTATGGATCAACAAATAATAGCAATTTGATTATCCTCACAAGTTGCAATGGAAATTAACACTTAGAAACATATGCAATTCATTTTCATTACCCTCTCCCATTATAATCAGTTCTCAAAAATCATCTTTTACATGGAACTTCAAAAGAATTTTCCACTCCTAGTAACATTATCACTCTCAGGGGAAAAGAGTAATGGGTACATAGTGTTTCACTATGCCCAAATTATCTTTACCTTCGAAATTAGAGAAGTTCCTTGAAGAGATTTTTAAGTGAAAGCTGCACTTGTGATTAGTCCAAAGACAGAACTTTGTGACACCACCCAAATATAGACAATGCTGCTACCAAAGATTAGAGCCAAGTGCATAGAAAACAAAAGGAAAACCACATCCATCTATATATTAATTTCTATTTTCTTATATTTCATAACTATTTTTTCTTTCTTTCAACAGCTATTAAACTATTAGGACACCTAGGCCCTGATGAGTGGAGCTCCAAATCCTGTATCTTGGAACTTGGCCTCTATGAGCAAAGGATCATAATAACCAAAATCTTCCTTTTGGTTCTACATATGTTCAAACCTTTATCTTCCATATTACAGATTTTCTTAAAACTTCGGTGTTACAGGTTTATTTTTTGTTGTGAGACAGGATTGAAAGGAAAGAAAGCAAAGCAGATTCAAACTTGAAAATATACACAGAAAACTTTATTAACAGAACTAAAGGGGAAAACAATTATAAGAAAATCAGAGTAAACTTTCAGAACGCCTCTTTTCTTTTTCACTGACAATGCAAAGATAAAACTCACAACTTTCAGTCTACTACCTTTAAAATAATCGTTTTTTCAGTTCACTAAGGGAGAAGAGTCTCTTGTTATGCTATGGAGACTTTTCCACAAGAAAATAGCTTTTCTTGTGGCTGCTTTTCTTGTGGCTTTGTCACAAACGAAATCAGCCGCCCGGAATTAAAATCCTCAATCACAGTGACAAAGGATTTTCCCATGTTTTGTAGGTTTTACACAGCTGCCTTCATAGACTATGTCAATTATTGGAGTGTTATTTTTAAGAATGAGCTACTTTAGTATACAACAGTTTTTTCTTCATCTATCTCTGGAAACAAAAGTTTTTCTTACTATCTTTTTTCATCTCTCTCATTTCTCTTTAAGTTTCTCATTAAATCTCAGCAATATCTATTTGTTTCAACTACTAATATTTCAACTCACAGTTGTACTAAAATTGCTACTTTCCCCTAATACATTTCTATAAGCCACAGACAAAATAAACAAAGTTTGACACATCNCTGCAGTGAAGTTGGTTTAAAGCAGCGGATCAAATAGAGTTCATTTTGAGTCATGCTGAGGTAGTTGTGGCTGTCCGGCCCTGTCCTGCTGCTGCAATCCCCGGCCATGTGGCCGCTCTCTGTCTCGGGGCTGCTCCTGGCTTTGGAGCCTCTCTTGACTTCGGGGTCTGGCGAGCTCTTTGGTGGAAAGCTTGGCAGCTTTTTACCACCCCTCTGGGAACAAGAAAATCTCAGCCAAGCCAGGGAGACCAGATCAGCCCAAGCTGGGTTGAATGGGCCGGCTCGGACCCCGCTCGGCCCGGGCCCGCTGCCTCCTCCCCAAGCCGGGAGTGAAGCGCCCTCCCCTTCGCTTTTTTTTGTCTTAAGAATGTGTCTTTGCAAAAGTGTAACAACTTTCTCATTGGCTCTATGCCACCTACGACATTCAGTATAGGTTAAATTTCAACTCTTTAATTAGATCAATTTCCTACCTGGAAAGGTAGTGTTTCATGCACCTGTCAGGTATGAGTCTTTTCCTCTCCAGACAAGGAATAAGACCTTGTTATCTCTTTATCTGTTCTTAATTTTTCTGTATGACAAAAGTGATAATGTGATAAAAATTTTATTTTTTCTGAAAAAGAAGTCCGAGTTTCAGGTGAAGGAATTTTTGGATGATGAAAGTACATTGTTATGTAAACATAAAGATGAGGAGCAATGGCTGCAAAACCACAAAAAAGGGATTTTTATGTAATGTTAAACATCAGTCTGATTAGACATGGTAACAATAAGATATTTGGTGTAAGAGAGATCTTACTTTTAGTTTGAGAGTGTCATAATACTGAGTTAAAAGTTCCTGGTCAAAATGAGTCAGATTAAGTATTTGAAAATGGATACAACTAATAGAATTGCATTAGTTTTCCTATTGCTTAATTTTAAAGAAAGCTTTGTCAGAGATGCACATATGAAAGGACTTTCCATCCAAAAATTCTGAGATAAGGGTCTGTCTTGACATCACATAAAATTTTAGAAAGAGTAAGCAATTTAGACACCTGTTTTAGCACCAAGAAAGATATCACAAACTCTAAACTATGAAAGACGCATAGAAGCTAGTGATTACTATAGCTGTGTTATCTGAACAGCGCTGTAACATAGTCCGCAAAATGTGTTTCTACTTTCTTAGGCATCAGGTTTGTCTTTATAAGATTTCAGTGGGACCCCTAAATTGCCAGACATCTCCATTTAAATACATATAGTACTGATTTAAAACTTGGTAAGGTTTCAGTACTCAGCTGCAATATCTATATTTTATCTAGGAAGATCAAGTCATCTTTCTCACAACTGATGTACTAACACACTTGTCAACAAATAATAGTCACAAAAGGCAGGCATGGCTTTGATGCTTAAATCATGTCATCCTTTTCCTATCATATTCTAGATTAAACTCAAAGCCTCATTACAGTTGTGATCATTAAGTTCAACCTAGCTAAAAAATTGTCACTGTCCCCTGGCTTACATCTCCCCAGGCAGCTGCTTTCTTACATCTCCCAGGCAGCTGCTTTCTTTAGGCAGAATGACTCTGAAAAGGATGAGGCAAAGCACCCCAGACATCACAGAGCCATCCAATCACCTATTGCAGAAAAGCACATCCTATAACTCTGAGCACAATAAAATCCATCCTAACACCAAATGGGCTCTCTGCCCCTGTGAATAGCTGCTCCAGACCCTAATTCCATTCATAGTTTTTTGTAATTTCCACCATAAATTTGTTCAGGGGCACTGTAGACTCATTTTTTGTTATGCCAGCATTGTTCATCATCTGCAATACCAATTCCAACCTCCATGGTGCTCATCCCTCAAGCTTTTATAGAAAACAGGAAGATCTTTTCTCTAAACTTGTTTTTTAGCTTGGCAAATATTAATTTTAAACACAAAAATACTGTTTCCCTCCCTGTCCCTTTCTGCTGTTCTTGGAGAGGGCAAGAGAAAGCAAAGTCTTTTCAATGGCTGCCTGTGTTTGTAGGACACTCTCCTGAAATCATTCCCTCTCAGAGCAAACCTGATTGTTCTAAGGACCAAATAAAACCTGCATTTCCTTGTTATATGCCATGAGAACATCCATGGACACCCAAAACCTCTTCTGCAGCCATTAAGAACAGTGCTGAGGTGTCTCTGCTGTCCTAGATTGAAAATGTCAATTATCACATTTGTATTTCACTATGAGCTAGGCTAAGCTTTCAGAAGAGACTAGGCAAGCACAGGGAAAGTAATTAGGATGGATATTGCCACTGGTTGTTCAGATCACTTAATCACACTTCTCCGCTTTAAGCTAGGAATTATTTATCATAATTTCCTTGAAAAACAAAGTGTAATACATAGTGTTTCTCATTTTAAAAAGCAAGCTTTTCCTGCCAAATATTTATCTTTCTTTGAAATGTTCCTGTCAATACTGAGTCCACAGAAGAATCAGGTTTTATTAAGGGGGATAATATATGATTTGAAACTTAAGCTACTGTCATTTTGAATCTTTAGAGAAATATTTTATTCTTAAATACTAATACTTTCAGGATTCTACCCCTACAGAAATCTTCCAAATTAATTGGCAGGTCATATTTTCATTTCACTGCCTTTTGAACAGAAATGGTGTTTTTTGGGTTTTCTTTGTATTTTGTAAATGTATTTTTTAACCACTTCAAATGGTTTAAATCAGTATATAAAATTAATTAAACCTTGACTCCAATTGACTCCTTTACATAGTATAGAAACAACACTGATCTTTCTGAAGCATTATGTCGTTGGATAACTATTACAGACATATGACCGAAATTAATTCTGTTTGTATGTCAAAATTAGCATTTGTTATTTATATACATACTCCTTTTGGTTTTCTTTGCCAACCCAATTATGTCTATTTTTCTTTCCAAACTTCTCCACTCTATAAGATATCATTAGTATAACATCTATCATAATACTTTTTGGGTTGGTTTGGTTTTTTGTTTGTTTGTTTTTGTTTTCTCAGATTTTTCAGTGTCAAAAAATATGTATTAGAGCTGCTACAGGCTTAATAATATTTAGATAGAAAAAAGTATTTAGATTATTTTAAAATAGTGCTAAACTTAAGACACACTAACACACGAGAAAATCTGGATTCAAGAGAAACAAGTCAAAATTTACTAGATCTGATTCAAAGTTAGCTGTGAATTCCACTGAAAGATTCCCATTGCCTTATAAATAGGCTTTCTATCAGATCCATGGAGAGCACATTATGTACTAAGACCCTTCATGACAGCTTCACTCAGTGCTGCTCATTGAGAAAACAGCTGTTCCTGGCTTGGCCTATTTTTTGCTGCTGCTTTTACTCCTTTACGTGAATATTGTAACATTTTCCTGAAGGTTTATCTGTGCAACTGTTCAGCTATATATGCTCTGCATTTAATTTGAAACTTCTTATAATTAAAAAAGTCTTTGCAGCTACTTCAAAGTGAAGAACCATCTGAAATGTTATCAGAAGATTTAAAAATATGATTAATTATTACAGTTAAGACATCACATAAAATGACACCATACCATACCAATATTAATTCCAGAAGACATTCAAAGACTTCATTTGCAGCAATTTCAAAGGTTACAACCCCTCATTAATTTAAAATATCTCCCTTTCCACAGTGATTTAACTTTCTCCCACTCAGCATTCTGATGTTCTCCTAAAAATTTTCATAATATATTTTGCAGTTGTAGATATTGTCTTTTAATTAATTCACCAACAACTGTGTTCTCTTTTCACAGCAACAGACTGCTTTAACACTCTTTAGTAAACTTCATTTATTCAAATTAAGAGGTGAAGCTCTGGATAGGAAAGGTGAATTTGGGTACCAGGCAATTGCTTAGAAAGTTTTTATTAATTAGAACAAATGTTTGATTCAAACACTGCATAGAGTGGCACAGTGCACCAACACTTATTTGTATTATGTTTTGCTTTGTTTGCATAACTCAGTAATAGCCGAATTTCAACCTTAGGACTGCTGCTTTGATAACAAAATACTTTCATGTATAATTTAGGCCTGAACTTGGTTTTGCCTCAGACATATGAATCACATTTTATAAAAGAAAGGAGATCAGTTTTCAAAATAATCTTGCCCTGCTATATTGATGAAGTGATCTAACTTCCTAATTGATCCAGCAGCCCATTACATACTTTCTACTGCTCAAGATTGATTAAGTGATAATTGCAGTTGATGCAAGTTTTATACCACAAAACAAACAGTTCATCACACCAAAAAATGATGAGGCTGCAGACTGGAAAATTGATTGATCCATGCAGCATTTATGTCACACTCTACAATATCACTTATACTATATTCTGTTAGAAAACACCACTTAAGCTGTCATTTTTTTAACCCTTTCCTGCAAATTGTTGTAGATAAGAGTATTTACAGGGTCGGTCATGCTGCATTACTTTCCTCTTTCCAAATATCATTGAAAACAAGCAGTTCAGAAGGCCACTGAATGCCCAGGCAGCTGCCTTTGAGTGTCCTTTGAGCACATGCTGAAACATCAGACATCTTAACACTTCTTTTTGTGAACCTTGGATAATGTTGTGGGGTGAGGTTTTAAATACTGACTCCCAGTGTAAGTGGATAAAATAAAAAAAACCAAATTTCAGTTACTTCCCTTTTGTTTTCATTGGCAAAAAATGCTCCTTCAAAATCAGCATATGGATGGTGTCAGGAAGAGGATTGTGCCTTGTCTCCTGACTACTGAAATGGTACACACAAAGCCCCGTAAAAGGCAGCTGTAAAACTGTTTCCTCTAGCTTGCTTTAATATTCCTCTAAGAAATAAAAGTTCAGCACATGAAAATCTTTCCCCTCGCTGAGAGATTGTTCTGAGTGGTACAGCATGCCAGTGTTGTGTGAGCCTTCTGTAAAAAGGGAGTTACACAAAGTGAACTCTTAAATCACTTGTCAACACTCTCCTCTTCCTATTTTCCTGCAGTTTGACCATAGCCACAGATACAGGCAACTCTTCTGTCCGTGTTTGCAATCGTAAGTTACTAATTTTAGGATGTTAGGCAATTAAAGAAAAGGAGGCAAAAGGAGGACTGATTGTTAAGTAAGTGATTTTGAAAGACAAAATGGAATTTTCAAACAGAATAATTAACCACTGTGATATTTCATTTACTTGTTTTATACAACTGCTTCATCTGGAATAGTCTTTGCACATGATTATGTTGTGTTGCTAGTGTCTCAAAGCATCCATTCCCTCTGAAATATTAAGATCAATGGAATGGGGCTGAACCAGCTGAGAATTGGACCCAAGAGCTTTTAAAGTAGCTATTTTTCGTCAGAAAATAAACAGTATATCAGGCTCTCATTGATTCTCAAAATGTTAGTAATACTGCTTGGCTGCAGATGAGGCACTATTATTGCATCATTTAAAGCATGGGCTGCATGTCTGAATACACTAAAGTCCGTCAATAACAACTGCTCTCAAAGCAGGCTTTACTCACAGAAAAAAGCTTTTGGAAGGTAAATGTACATTTCTGCTGGATATTGGGAGCAACTTGATCTGCGTACAGGATACTGAAAATCTCAAGAGAGATTGTTATAGAACAGACAAGAAAACCAAAAGCAATAACTGAGCTAGAGGAACTGAAATGACTTATTCTGCGTCCTGGGCCTATTCATTCAGTAATGAGTCAAGTTGCTTTTGCTTTTTTCCTTTTTAAAAAGATTTTTTCTTTTTTTTTCTTTCTTTTTTTATTTATTTATTTATTTATTTATTTATTTTTCTTTACTTTATTTAACACATTTTAACTTATCTCCAGATCCATAGTTCCCAAGAGGACTGCAAAATACTTCCAGAAACACCCATGACCCATGTTAAACCAGTTCAGCTGGGATAATCCTTGCTTTAGAAAAATTCTATCACTATGTAAACAAATGATTCCAAGCATCTTGTACATTTCAAGCAAGCAACAAACAGGACATGTTGCTGTGGATGTCTGGCAAGTGCAAGGACAGGGATAGGGAATGCTGTTTGCCAGGCTGCAGTTGACAATCTTCTTTTTAAATTATCTCAAGAGTCTCTTGGTTTCTTTGAGGTCAGCACACTCAATATTTACACAGAAGTAAAGTTTGGATTAAAAAAAAAATAGAAACTTGTCAGAAAAACTGGAAAAAAACATTGGCCTGTTTTCTCTTCTATGAAGAAGCTGTTCCTCTACAGCATTCAAGGGATGAACTAATCCATTGTAAGCTCTTTTAAAGTGCCACATTATGTAGTCTTGATTATTAGATTATTATTTCTGGACTCAAGATTTAGGAGAATTATATATTCTTCTATGCTGAAGTAACAAATTTTAATGCATTTCCTAATTTTCCCAAACCATTGGATTAGGCCGACCCTTGCAGGATACAAGCCTTTGCTAAAAAGCAAACAGCCCCAGTTTGAACAATTCTGTAGTTTCCTTTGTTGCCTATTCTCTCACATCAATAAGGGTTTAGATCATGTTATAACCCTCAAGTCACTACACTAAAACCAGTCCATTTTTTGATGTAATTTCACAGTAATTTCACTGCCTAAAAAGCCTGCTGCTCCTCCATTGGAAGCCTGCCCTATTCGTTTTGTTTTGTGTGCAAAGATGGATGAAAGTAAGATTTTTTTAGTCAATCCAAGAATGAAATTGCAATCTGAATATATTTTTATTTTATATGCATTACATATATATGCTTATAATAATGTATATATAAAATATACATTATTATATATATTATCTATAATTTATATAGATTATTATATACACAATTCCTGTTAACGCAGGGACAGCCATTAACAAAGGGACATTCATGTCCCCTATGACCTTTATTCCAAATGGAGAACACATTTCTCTCTGCTATGTATTTTTGTCCTTACCACTGCCTTTTCCTGTGACCATTGTCTGATTTAACCTTAGATAACCTTTTGCTTCTTCCTCACTGCTTCCCCCTTGCAATTCTTGCAAATTCTTTGCAGTTCTTGCAAATCTTCCATAACTTTGAGATAGAAAACCACTAAGAGTTAAATATCAATTACTGCCGGAATGCAAAAGCTTCAGCTCTAAGTTTGGAATTGAAGAGACAGAAGAACTTGCAGGATATTTTTCATTATCACAATCTTTGCCTGAAGATACGTAACAAATGTGCTTGACAAACCAAGTATGAAATTGCTACAGGCAAGGGGCATTAACAAATTGGCAAATCTGGAGCCTTAGGGAAGTAACCAAGATGAAGTTGCCTATCTGAAACTGCTGTTCTGTCACTGTCTAAATATACACTTTCTTCAAGTGCTGCAGGGTGTAAACTGAAAGTAACTTGCTGACTGAATACTCCGAAGGAAACTTCATTTGTGATGGCATAGCAGTATGTTGGCACATGCTAGTGATATGTTCAGGGAACTCTTCTTGGGGTTTAAGAAGGGTACTTGTCAAGCCTGTATCGTGGTGCTGTGTGGAGTATCTTGTCAGAGTCACTGGTATTTGATATAACAGGAACTATTTTATAAGGCCCGGGACATTAAACTAGAAATTGTCTTTTTCTGCACAATCCACATGGCCTTCTCCTGCCTCATTCATGGAAGTATAAACTGACCTGCTCATGTGCTCATTTTCCTCATAAAGGACTTTTTGAGACAGATATAAGATTCATATGCAAAGTAATGAGGCAAAAGTACACTTTCGGATTGATATGACAAACTTGCCCATCTGGAAATAAATGGCTTAATGTGCAAGAGTTTTAAGAAAGAAGATGATGGAGCAAAGTTCTAAGCATTCTAACTAGAATTTTGATGAGCAGTTAATTGTGCTTACAGCTATGTATGGTGATCATCTTTAGCTCTTAAAAAAACCTAAATAAATACTTTACTACTACTCCTGGTGGTGTTAGCAAGGAACATCACTGCTGTCTCTGATGCAGCATCAAAGCTGACAGGAGATACACAGCTACTCATTTATCAGAGATTCCTGGGAGAGGAGAGTGACCTGCTGCTCAGTTCTAGAGCATTAGTAGAAATTTGCAACTTCAGACAGGCTGAAGCATTAGTGTTACAGGCTTACAAAGGCAGGAAAATTCACACTACTGAGGTGAGAGCACAGATAGTTTCCAGGACTTGGTGTGAATTAACAGTTAAAAAGCTAGGAGATGCATTTTCTGAGAAAGGTGAGAACCATTGCATTAAAAATTTCAGACAAGGTTAGGCACAGCTGAGGAAACAGGCAATAGTAAACACTCTTCAAATGTGAAAAGAGAAGCGTATCAAAGAGGGATGTAAAAGTGCAGTTTTTCTAAGTAATAAACAGTTCAGCGGGAAGCCAGGCAGCAGCAATCTTTCAGGACATGAGCTTATTATCATTTGTGATTTTAGCTGTATAACCTCATTGTTTGCAGCATTTTGATTCTTCTGGAACTTACACAGAATGTCCTCATTAGGCCTTAGCAATAGAGTTTTTCATTTCCTAATTTGATTGTTACTTAATAAGATGAAAGCTCTTCCAAAAGACACCAAACTCAGGATGTCTACAAAACAGACTTTAACAGATAAAAGTTTCTCAAAGATCATGGCTATCATGGTTTAAAAGTTATATTGCAGACAATGAAGTCCACTTCAAAACAGAAGTTACTGACTTCTTTCTAGCAAGAGATGTCAACCATTAATTGGAATTTGAGGCCACTGAACTCTGCTCTCACTTATTCTGCAGAAAACCTGAACAAATTCTACTGCACTGGGATTCTCCCTCAGTGAAATCAGTGCCACCGAGAATACTGGCAGGTGACAGAGTCCCACTCTTATTCAGGTACCCTGTGCTCAGGGCCTTTCAGATGCCATTTTAAACCAAGGATAATAGTCTGAACACCATTAAGTCTTTGAACAAAATCATTATGACAAAAAGTTACATTACACATTGTATTACTTCCTTCTTTAACCAGACAGAAGTCTTAGGAAAGAGAAATCCAAAAAGCCAAAATAACAAAACAGAAGAAAACTGTAATATTACATTATACTTGTTTACAGAAATATAATTTCTGGCAGCTCTGGAGTACTCTGTATTGTAACATGTTTCCAGGGCTGATCTCAAAGCTCTTCTAATTTTAAATGCCTCAAAAAATCAGTTAGTAGAATAATATTGCTTCCACATTGTTTTCACTTTGTCAGAAGCCAAGCCAGATTATTTTGCTTAGCCTTAACTCACCTCTACATGATGCCAAAGCTCAGCACCTGATCTCGTTGGAGTGGTCAATAACACACCTTAAGAGAGCCAGCCCACTTCTTACACAACAATAGTGACTATTCTATTCCTACTGGGAAAAAAATTAATCACTGAAGCATCACATGTACAGCACTAACACGTTCTAATGGAACTTGGGAAAAGAAAAATTAATTGATGAATTTATCTGCACCATAAAGTAACTGCTGTTGTCACTGATACAAAAGCACAAGCAGAGGTTAAATTGTGCATATCCTGAGAGCAAGAGACCAAGAGAATAAACATAAACCATAGGGCATAAAATAAACATGTGAAAGAGATGTTGCTTTTTTTCTTTTTTAATGATTTTTATATCTGATTGAGCAGTTCTTTATTAAAATCATGACCACAAGCCAACAGTTTCAGTAATCATCAAATGATCTTGTAGAGCTCTGTACTTTAGAGAGTGCTGACTATTCCACCCACTGGAAAATAATCAGACTTCAATATGCCTCAGACTGCCCCAAAATTAAGGCAATAAAAATCCTCAGTGTGTTTGTGGAAGAAAATAATTTTCAATGTATCTGTGGAGAGTTTGATAAAAATCAAAAGCAGCAGCTTCTACTCTCTGTGTTTATTTTATAAAATTAATTAGCAACCCCAGTGCCCTTACTGGATAAATACTGACATACCAAAAAAAGCAGCATATTTTGCCTTGTGAGTGGCAGTCATAGTAAAGTAGTTGATTAAATCACTGTAGTTCTGTCTCCTATGTCACAAAAATTTGAATCTTACTTGTATACAGGAAAGCACTGACTGAAGAAGGTATTTATTCTGGCTAAATCAATTTGAAATGTTTAGAGCTCTGCAAATGCATATTTTCTCTTCACTGTGTTATAATTGCAGAAATTGTTCTGAGAATGGTGATGACACATTTCTCTAACTCTCTGACCTTTTTCCTCTGCCCTGATGCACAGTATGTTTGGGAGAAACAGCTATTAGGAATTTTGTTTTCCAGCTTATATGAAATCTACTAGGGATGTATATCTAGACCATTTAGGTGTCTGGGGCTTTTGGATGGAGCATCTAAAAATTAAAAAGCCACTTGTAAGACCAGATACAGAGGACAGCAGTATCTGATATACTGTATTTCATAAGGAGATGTAGAGATTGATCTCATCCAGCAAAAAATGGAAAGGGTCGATTGCACGCACAACGAGAATTTGTGGCAGCTGCAGCAACTGATTCATTCCCTCAGCAGATTCTGTTTAAACTCATTTCCAAGTGTGCTGGGGTTCCAATTCCTTAATAGAACAGGATCATAAACCTTTTTTTTCCTAGAAATACTTACTACCTTCAGTGATATTAAAGCATCAGTTCAGTGCCTTACCCACACGAGCAAGGACATGTAGCTCTATAAGAAGTCTGTCAGTGGTTTCCTATTTCACCACTCTCAGAGAATTAACAAAGTCCACGTCACTACCAATGGCACTATAACTCATGCTTGAAGCACTCCCATGTTCTTAGCTCCATTTTCTTTAAGCGTTCTTGCACAGAAAGCAAACTAAAAGTATAAAACAAACAAACAAGGAAGTTTTAGGCTTCTCACAGGAAAAAAATTTTTTTTGATCCCAAGCTAAACATAATCAGCTTGTTTATTGAGAGTCTTGCAGTTAGTTCATTTTTACAACTGGCACTGTTTGAGTGGACCAATTACAGCACCTTTCACTGAAGTGGTTAAAAATTAACAATAAGCAAAAAAAGCCAATGCTAAATAAGTAAAGAGTGTGTAACAAGGCATGAATAATAAACCATTTAAATTGACACAAATGAGATGGTGATTAGACAGATGGTGTTCGGCACTGCAACCCTGATGGATGACCCTATAAACAATGCAGATTGTTCCCATTTGGGGAGCACTCAGGAATGAAGCTCTCTGAACATGTAACATCAGAGCAGCAGCATCCCACAGTCTTACTATATGACCAAAGACTGGCAACAGGATTTACATTTTTAACCTTGCATAAACAGAGCATAACGTTTTCCAGCAATCCTTGGTGGAAAGTCACATAGGAACTGACACATAGCTGAAAAACAAAATTTCTCCTTGAGCTGGTCAAGCAATCTATATTAAGCTATGTCTGAGTTCAGTTCAGGTCATATATACAAATATTGATCAGCAGTTGAAATACCGGTTGGCAAAGCTAAAAACTACATTTAAAATGCCAGAAGACAGGGCTTCCTTCAGAAAAAGTCCGAATAAGATCTTCATTACTTTAAGTACTTCAAGAGATGCAGCAGAAGGAAAAAGACAAAGGCCAATGTGAAGTATTTGAAATCACTCCAGGATTCAATCACAAGGAATTCAAAGAAGCTTTATGAAGCTCGGTAAGACCTTCACCTAATCCTTCTATTTATGTAAATCAGTGAAACTCTTGATTGGTGAAGATGGAAATGCAATAGACTACAATTCAACTCAACCTTCTTCAGCTCCTTAACAATCCACAAACAGCAGTTGGAAATAGGGAAAAATGCTGGTAAGGAACATTAATGCGTCCATTACTGACAAACCTTGGTCTGCTCTCTCTGTTGCATCAATAGATGGCTCATTTGAAAAACAATTTTTTGTCTTCATGAAAATATACCTTTTTACTGAATGCCAAGTATTTCAAGGAAGCATTATCAATTTTGAAATACTTATTTGGAATACGAAGACATTCAACACAATCAGAAAATGTAATAATTTAGGCTGGTAATCAGAGGAGAACTCTGGTCCAAGCCTTTGTTCTGTAATTCAGTATTTTGGGAGAGAAGAGCTAATTTTATGTTTAAAAAGTAAAAACCTCTATTTTGCCTGTGATTGAACTGAGAACACATCTTTCACCAAGAGTAATAGTCTTTATCCACCAAACTCTATTTCTGTTGAAATGATCAATGACGTATAGCTGGAACAACATTAATTTGCTGCCAGCCTTCCAAATCAACATTCCCTAGTAAAGATAGCATACAAATATTAGTATTTTATTCTATTTGTCTTCATCCTTTCATTTAACATCACTGCTCATATTTCATCTTTTCAGTCTTTTCTTTTTATAACCAGAAAGTAAATTTTAGGTATTTCCCATATTAATAAACTGATACGCTATGTTTTCAATTACCAAAAAAAGTGAATATAATCTAATATTTTTCCTGATGATTTGGGCCCCCCCCCAAAAAAAAAACCAAAACATGGAAAAAATAGTATCAAGTAGGTACCAAAAGCAGATGAAACACTGATATGATGGAAGAAAATAACACAATTTTGTAAGAGACATTTAAGTCAGTCATACAAGTTACCAAAAGCTTGACTTTGTGAGAAAGTAGCAGATGTTTTTATCTAAGAAACAACCAAACTGACCAAATGAATACAGTTTATTCATAGATACAACAGGCACATATGTGTTGAAGAAGGAAACAAGATCTATGAAGACAATAATCGGCCAGAGGTCAGAGCTCATGCCAGGCACCCTGCAGCAGCACCTTCACTGTACTGCTCCTCAGTGCTGCCCTTCTCAGTTTGCATTTATTTTGACTTACAAGAAAGCAGGTGATGCCAAAAGAAATTACACTTTTCTCACAATTTTTTGTTTTTTTGTTTTTTCTAAGCAGCGATGCTTCTTTAGCTGCGCAATAACCCCATTTTTTTCTCTACAAAATACCTGTGGCACCTTCAGCCACAATATGATGACAGAGTAGGGCAAGATGCATAAGATATCATAAAGTTGAACCACAGCAACCAGCAGCTTTTGAGTCAGCCCACAAAAATCTCTCAGAATAAAGCACTTTTCTCCTTGACCTTTGCCTGCTGCTGGGCTGTGACTCACAAGATTGTGTTTTCCCTTGTGGTGAACACTTGTTAAACCTCAGCTTCATTTATCATGAATTCTCACACAGACCTTTCACAGAGAAGAGCTAAATGGGAAAAAAGTATTGGTCTTTTTGACTAGACGCTTGGAGAGACATTATAACAATGACACCTGAGGTGGATCCCCGTTGTTATTTGGCTTTAACCATGTTCCTCTTCTGTCATCTTGTCATAAACAGAGTACCTGTCTGGCAATTTGCTGAAGGTGCCACTTAAAAGAAAGATTGGAAAAGTTGCTAAATGCTGAAGACTAAAACTTAACATAAATTTCTTGTTGTTTGTTACTGTCACAGAAAACTGTGATAAGAATAAATGATATAAAAGTAAAGGGGAAAAAGAAGTTGTTTATATACTTTATTAATTCACCGGGTGTAGTCTATGATAATCCTTTCCTAACCGACTACCCAAAAGGGCAGATTTTTGTTTTTATTTCTAAGTGTTAAGTCATGCATATGAGAGGCAAAGTTGCAGTGTTTTCCAAAAATCACGTTTCCAAATAGCATCAGATACAGGGGACAGAAAACAAAATGTAGGCAGTGTCTGCTATCCAGGCTTAGAATTGAAGCAGAAATAGAGAATTCTGTTCTGTGAACTATTCACCTTATCAAAGAGTGAACCGCTCAAAAAGGAGGTTTCAATAGCTCTTGCCCTCAGCAGCAGGAGCATACAAAGCTAGAGGACAATTATAACATTCAGATTTTTAAATCTCTAGCCCTGCTCCAATATTCTTGCTTGATCCTAAGTGTAACCCACGAAACCATGTCATCACTTCCTCTTGTCAGGCTGGTCTTACACCTGCACTGCTCCCACCAGCTGTGCCTGAGGTCACAATAGCACTGAGGCAGAGTTGCACAAAAGCCCCGTGACAGGGCCATTGGGTCCTCAGCACCACCAGCCTCACTCCACCCATCTCCTCCTATCATCCCCTATTCAAGCTGATGTAGCTACAGCCTCTATCATCCTCCTGAGCCCTAGCTCACTGCAGTAAACCCAAGCCTAACAACTTCCTAACTCACAGTTTTCTACCAGTTCCTTAAGACTGGGATCGATTATTTATAAAACAAATTGTAAAATATGCCATAACCTGGATTAGAAAAGGCTTTTGCAGGCTGCAAATGGGAAAGGCACTGTGAACAAGTCAGACTTGGAGCTTCTTTTGAAGTGAATAGAGAAAGCTGGGCTGAGCCACAGAAAGGGCCTGCTTTGGGCTACTGCAGCAAGGAGGGAGGATCACACTCAGGAGACAGATATTTCCCTTCAGGGTCTGGGAAACAGTAGGCGCCTAAAGTTCGGTGAAATACATCCACCATTTGCAGAATTTAAAATCTTTGGGTTTGAACCCTAACATGCTGTGTGCCTAATCTGGCCAGTTCAATTCTTATTTTATTTTAAAAACTTCTTAGTTTAAGCAAAAAAAAGTTTAAAAGGAATGGGTTTAATTTGAGGAATTAAGAGCATAAAGCAGTATTATGGGATGATTCTCAAACGGAAATGAAAAGCAGAGTTCATCAGCAGATTAGTAAAGTCAAAGTATCTGCTTAGTTTTAAAAATAACATATGTAACAAGGCTTCCCTACTCTTTCACACAGCTCCTACACCACTCATCCAGTTTCCTTTGAGTTCCTTTTTTTGTGATTGCAATTGTGGTCATCATTAAAAATAGTCTTCCTCTTTTGTTTCTATGGAGCTTTTGGGAGTTTTGTATGAAAAAAGCCTTGTTTTAAGTTGAATTGCATTAGATGCAGCCTTCCACACTGTGACTTTTGAGCCTAAATTTATAATTTATAGAAGTGATCAGCTACATGACATTCCATTATATTGCACACCTAAATTGGATCCTTTCCTATTATAACTCATACTTTCTAGTATCTAAATTGCCTTCATGCTGACTTGCAATGATTTACTGGAATGTCATTTACACCACTTATGACACCACTAAATTTGGCTCAAGCAAAGTTCCTGCAAATGGATGCATACTGTGCAACAGACAGATTTGCTGGGCTGGACCAGATGGCAAAATTCTGTTTTGTAATTGGGCTGGTGTGTGTCTCTGTCTGTGTGTCTGTGTCTCCATGTGTGTGTGTCTGTGTGGAAATGACAAGACAAAAACCCAAAAAATCCTCACAAGAGAAATGTGGGGAACCACTGTGAAGAAGGAGTCACAGTTACAAGGCAGATTAACTCTATTAATGTGTTTATATATATCCTTTTAATTTAGGGGATCTTGTTTCCTACAAAAACTCCTTAGAGCCGAGCTGGTGGGTTTGATCCTCTATGGGCCATCCTCTTGAGAGCTGGACTCAATGATCCTTGTGTGTCCTTCCAACTCAAAATATTCTGTGATTCATTTTTTGTAACTTTTTAGCAGTGTTAGTTCATTCAGGCAATGTGAATAATGGCTATTAGGCAAATTCTATCTTTCACTGAATAATTGTGGTAAGGAGAGTAGACACCACTCTGGCTTAGATTTTGTCCTAGAGGAGGGCTTTGCATACCCAGTAAAATATTGAGAACCTGCTTGTTTTGTGACAAAAAGTATGAAAGCTCAGTGACAACGCTGATCTGAAATTGTCAATGTCTGAAAAAACGAAGAAAAAATTCACATTTAAATCAGAAAATAAATTGAGAACTCTTTTCCCTTTGTTCACTGAAGTAGCACAGCTATTCATATCAGATAACACATCTCCTCTTCCACAAGTTACAATTCCTAATGTATGTGTACTTCAAATCTCCAAATTTCATTAAAAGCAGGTATAAGCAACTTGGTGTATATCATTAGTGCAAATTTAGGCAAAGTTGAGCCAGTTTAGAAGTTAACAAAAAGAGCTCCTGTTGAATTCTACTGTTGAACTCATAGAGCTTTTTCTTTTGTCGGGATGTCTATATTTTTAATGACTGAAAAAGACTGAAAATCTCTGAAAGAAAATACTCTATCGAGAGAAAAAGAGATCCTTTTCCCTCATGTCACACTCACAAGGTCGTTGCCAGGTCTCCAATGCCAGCTGGAGAATTTAAGTGCAGATCTCTGTAGAAGGTGAGCTCCTGTTGCTGAGAATGCAGTATCCAAACTAGATGTGGTTTAGGGATTTTATTTTGGAATAGTTATAATCTGAGTGCTCGTTAATGGTTGTGGCACATCAGGTGAACTCTTTGAGCACATCTTCTAATTTAGCTGTATTTGAGAGCAAACCAGCTGCAGGCTCTGAAACAAAAGCATCACAGATAATGAGAATATTCACTTCAAAAGCATGAATCCCCATCCAAATTAAAGGCAGATTCATGTACACCGCCCATCCCTAATTGAAGCATCAAAGGCAAGGATACTGAATTTTAAACTAATTCTTAGCCAGAGGGGTGGCCAGAATAATGAACAATCAACTCTTGTGAAGGTATGATTATTATTTCAAATGGCTATAACTCTCAGCCTTCTCTTTCTTGCCCTTTCTCAAATACCCTCCTGTTTGATGCAGTGATCCTTCACCAAATATTCAGACCTATTTTGCAACTTTTTACATTTTATGTGTAATATTGTTGTGACTTGAATTTGAAAATGCTGCTTCCAGTTTGCTGCTGCAATTAAGATTAAAAATTGACACATTAACTTCAGGGAATATCCCTGGAAAACATAGAAGCATTTAGTTAATTTTCTTTTTATCCTAAGGATTTAGGGCCACAATGATACAGAATTCCTTTTTTATTTCATAACTCTAGCTCAAGAAATGTATTTTCTGTGCCAGATGACATCATGGTTCCTTTCTAAAATTTCTTAACAGTAATTGGCACCAAGTTTTCCTACAATAACTCTTATTTCTCTATACTTTGGGAGGTGGTCTCACTGTTTGGGGCTGCAGTGCTCCCAAAGTACATTTCATTGTGGCCAGCAGCTGAATTTTCACATCCTCTGCACAGCACAGTTATTCTGTGATTTTCCCCCCTCCCCTCTGCAATCTAAGAAATCACTTGCTACATACATTAAAAAACTCAGGGAGCTCAGGGAGGGTGGAGGGCTTGGGGTGAGGGGGGTAAAATAAAATCAAATGTAATTAAAACCTCAGGAGCTGTTTTATTGAGTCAGGGCCTAGTCAACACAATCAGATGCTCAATATGGAAATAAAAATGCCACCACACTTGTTCAACTATTCTGCAGTACTTCTCACAGTCCTGGCTAAATGGAAAGCATCATCCAAACCTCACCAGGAGAAGCCATTTAATTGCTTCTGAACCCTGCACAGCCCCTGTAACTCAGAGATAATCAAAGCAATGCACATGCAGGTCACTGCATGTGCTTGAATGCTCTGCAAACACCAGACTAAACTCTGCTTTCATCTGCAGGGTTTCATGCAGTTATTAGCATTATGCTCAAATCAGCTCAGTTCATGAACTGCCCAGTCAATGAATCATTGTGTGCCTTGTAAAAGCAGAGAATTCCTTGTGCAAAACCAAAGGAGATGCTAGTAGTATTGCTGGGGAAAAGACTTGGAAATGTCTTCCCTTCCCTTGTGTGCTGAAATTACAGTTTTCTCAGAAGAGAAACTAAAGCCATTGGTGGGGAATCATCCTTTTGTGACTCACAGGTACCCTCCACAAAACTTTTGAAAGGGAGAAAAGATATAGCAAAAAAGAAAAGGTAACAGGCTCATTTCAGTTGTGTTAAAGGGACTACCTTTAAATTATCTCTGCTTCTATTAACACATTACACTCAAATTGTCATCAGGCCAGAGTTATGCTGCAAATATAAGTTAACACAGAAACTCCACTCATACAATTCAACCTCCACTTTTTTTTTCCCCTCATGCAGCAGAGCCGACTAAAAAACATCTCTATGAAATAAGAAAACTATGGCTTAACCTTTATAGGCAGGGGAAAAACTACGTACCAGAAAATATTTAGGAAGAGCTACTGTGGCCTGCCATACCTGTGCACAGACACAGAGAATAGTTCAGGAGTTTAGTGCCCATGTTCCTAATGTGGAGTACTGGCTGAGCCTACATTATTTATCCTTATTATTAGGTACTGCTGCTGATATACAGAAACTTAAGGAGACAAGATTAAAAAACATAATAAAAATGAAGCTATGGGGAGACAAAAACCTTTTTAGCTGTGTAGAAGATTTTTTGCTCTCTCTTTTCAACCTGCCTTAAATTAAGATGCTAAGATATGATGTTTTCCACAGAAGAAATGGCAAAGGGGCTGTATGCATAACACAAATTAAATTAAGATATGATTCAAGATATTAGAGGTAGAATTTTTTAAAAAATACAACTACTGTAGGGTAATATAAGGTGAGTAAAGATGACCTATATGAAGTAGTTACTGTTTAGACAGCAGTCTCAATTTGTATAACAAAGTCACAATCTTCTCTTCAAATATAAAAAGCAGCATTAGTGTAAAGGATTGTTCTCATCTACTTTTAGATGCTATGAACTTTCAGAGGTATAAATATGAAACTGGTTGGTAATTTGGATAAGAGGGCAGCAAGTAAAGATGGGGCACTCTATTGCACATTCTCAAAGATGGAAGAGGTGGATCAGCAGTAAGAAGGCTGAAAGACAAAGGCTGTACAAGCAGTACCTGATCCTGTAGTGAAATGAAGGCTCCCAGATTCCAAGACAACTCATTAAAAAGAGCACTGCTTGACTTAGATAAGATTGAATCTATCAGAAAACTGAGGTAACAATGAAAACCTAGGGGAAAAAAGCACTGCTAAATAGATTTATGATTTTCAAAACAACAAAAAAAAAGCAGATACATATATAACATCCTCTTAAATAAATGTTCCATTTTCATACTATGACATTCCTTGAAAAAAGGTGTAACCAGAAGTTCTTGGTCCACTCAAATGCTTATTTTGGTTTTGTTTTTTTGAAATATCAAACAAAAGATTCAGAATACCTCAGTGAACCTTGAACCCAACATAGTAATTTTTTTTTAATGACAGTTTTCTCCAAGTTATAAACTGTTGCAGTCTGACATTTGTACTCCTCCTCTTTGTTTTCTGTCCAAACATTTACAGAAAGCAAGATTCCAGGAAAGGTATAGCAGGGCATACATATTTCAAACAGAATTTTTAAAATTGTTTTGCTCACATCTAAAATAAAAAATCAATATGTTTCCTTGTTCTCCACAAAAGGATTCTGACAGGCTGCATCAGACCTGGAGGCATGGGAGATACGTCACCTATTAAAGCAGAGCAGGTTGTGTGAGAGCAGATCCAGGCAGTGCCAGCTACCAGCAAGGCTCTACCAGCCTTGTTTTCTTAATGAAAGTAGACTTATACAATCACATCATCTGTTTATCTTTCTCATGCATTCCTAATTTACTGGCCAAATCACAAACTTTGGAAGTAAACTGAAAGGCAGAAAGAATTTTGGCTAGTTTGAGGTTTGGGACTGCTTTTTGGGACAAGAGGGTGTTGTTTTTGGGTTGGGGAAGGGAAGTTTTGAGTTTTGTGAGAATGTCCAGATGGATAAAAAGAAGGAATGTGCAGTGTAAGCAGAGTTGTTGGTTTTGATTTGTTATGAGCACATGCACAGCCCTGGCCAATGCCAGCTGCTCCTGCCCATGGAATCAGGTGGGACCTGGAGAGGAGCAAAGCATCACAGGAGCTTCAGGGCAAGTCCTGGAGAATGTCCTGGGGAAGTCAAAAACGGTGGACAACACAGAAATTTAGTGGAGGGACTTACGAAGAAATGAAGCTGCTTCCATAAGCATGTAAGATAAATTCTCAGAAAACCAAGCTTCATTAGTTCTGTTGCTTACAAAAGAGCATTTTTAACTTAGCTATCACTGTGGAACATTTTAATTACACCTAATTAGGAAGATCTGGCAGAATTCTGATAAAACCTTTTTTCAGACACCACTGATGAATTGCAAGCAGTTTGGGGCACTATAGATACCAGAAGCTGCAATGAAAAAGAAGCATTTGAGGTACCCAGCTAACATTACATTATTAAATTCAAAACTCAAGCACTTGCAGTGATTAAATATGTTTGAATGGTGAATACACTTCTGACATCTCAATCAATTAATTGGTATTTCATCATTAAAATGCATTTCTCCTTCTGGAACACTTTCTGGATCATAAAAATACAGAAACACAAAGGTGATTGAACTGAATCTGTCAAAGGTATATCCTGCTCGCAGCCTCCTTTGACAGAGTTCAATTGGGAAGATCCAGAGCATGACTCCTCAGCAAGTGAAGTCTGTCTGTGCTTCCCCCTTTGTACTTTTCAGAGCTCGTTTGGAGTCTGACAGTCACAGAATCATGGAATTCTTTATGTTGTAAATGACATTTAAGATCGATTCCAACCATTACCCTTGCACTGCCAACCCCACCACTAAACCATATCCCCAAAACTCACATCTGTGTGTCTTTTAAATCCCTCTAGAGATGGAGACTTCATCTGCCCTGGGCAGCCTGGTCCAAAGCTTGAATTCCCTTTCAGCGAAGAAATTTTCCCTAATATCCAGTCTAAACCTCCTCTAGTGCAACTCATATTGTGAATGGGTGGGAGGGTATTTTTATTGAGCTCCAATACCATGTATCATCCAAAACTCTTTGCTTCTCTGAATTCTTCTTTTAAATGACAAATGAAGAAGTAATGGTCGAGGAAATAGCAGTAAGAATAAGAACAGAGTTGGAAAATGGATTGTCTAAGATATCCCAGGATGAGGAGACAGAAAAATGTGGAGTTCATAACTGGAATGGCACCCGATTGAATGAGAAGAATCTGCACAGCCTAAAAGAATAATAATATTGCTGTGGCCAACTTTATTCTTTCTAATTTCTATGTTTGCCATTATTTTCTCAGCTCAGTTTTGCTACAAGCTAGAAATGTATATTGCAGTCTCTCTTTAAGACACAGAATTAAGAACTGTGTTGAGACAACTTATTACAGAGTGATGGGAAGACATCTTCACAAAGTTTTAAAAAATTATGAGATTCTTTTCCCACATTAAAAAACATTTTTATTTTCCTAAAATAGCAGCTTTCACTCCTTTAAGTGTCAGTGCAACAATAATCAATAGCAGCTTCAAAACAGAATGCCAAATTTCCCCTGTGTAATCAGCAGTACAGGAATGAAGAAACATAAGAGTGAGGATGATGGGTTTTTGTTTAAACTATTGTTCATAACTTGCAGGAAAATAAGGTTCTTTTACTCATAAAGTGGCCTCAATACTAATGCCTAAGATGGTAGGAAAGAGACAGAATTAATTTTTCACTCTTTTTGTCCTATTACAGGCTGGCTCTACAAAAATAGAATGTCCTTGTTCCCATAGGAAAATATAAAACTTCCAGCTGTCTTTTTTCACCCCATTCAATGCTCTTGGCCATCTACAGCATCAGTTTAAGTGAACAGGTAGGGAACAGCATCAGCTGCCATGGCAGACAAGAATTTCTTCTCTATGCTTGTAAATCAGGAACTGATTAAACAAACAAATCATGGGAGGAAAATATAATTTGATCTACTGATTTTTAGCAGAAAGCATAACTTACCACTAAACTCTACAAATAGAAGTGGCAACAAATGTCTATAAAGATCAAATGTCCAGAAAGTTAAAAAAAGTGAAAAAAAAATTTTTAAATATTAAAGAAATGGAAATTACATTTAAATATGTGTTGCAGGGTCTAAGCCCCCAATTGTGAATGGGTGGTATATTATCCAATAACAGCCAAATCCACACTTATTTTCATCTGCCTCAGCACCTGCACACTCATATCTCATAACAAGATTCTCCCTTTCATTTTCTTCTGCTGCTAGAAAAATGACAAATGATGTATGTAATAGAAGATAAGGTATTTTCGGAAGTTTGGATTCAGGAGCACAAATCACAGCAGCAAAGAGATTTAGGAGCCAGCTGACTCGGATTATTGAAAAACTCCTTTGTTTATCTTTTGTGGAGCAAGGTCTCTCACTTTGCTTTTATTGTTGCTGTTTTATCTTGGAAGACAATGCTTTCAGAAGCTTGAATAGTTTTGCAAAGGCAAATTGTCAAAAGTTAGATAAAGGTTTTCCAGGTACACTTTTGCTACTAACAAACCTTGTAAGAACAGCTTTCCAAACATTCAGTGGATCCTCATGGAATTAAAAATAGCAATTTACTGGGGACATTCAGGGAATGGATACTTATTTGCAGGCTACATTCTTAGGCCCTCAGTCCATACGCCAGACTCCTTGATTTTAAAATAGTCCAGTGGTTGAAACTCTACCCAGGCAAAAATATAACAGTTTTTAACTGAAAATCTAAGACACCACGTCCTGAAATGTCAATATGTAGCACTCTTTTACTCCCATTGCCAGCTTTCTGGGTTGGTTGATCTCCTATCCTGACCCAAGCCTAGCCCAGGAGAAATCAAAGCATAAGGAAATGCAAAAATAGCCTATAGGCAAATTCAGAAAGATATAGATTTCATTTAAAATTGCATCATTATTTCATATGCTCAAGGCAATTTTTTGCAACTCTGCAAATCCTAAGAATTTCATGTCAGACGTAGCTCTCTCAGGACAGTGCCATTTTAAGGTAAAATAATGCCTCTGTCAGTGAGTATTCAGGAATCTTTCACCTCTACCATCCTGTCATCAGTTAATTTTGCCATCCACACTGCTACTCTGTGTACAGGCAAAAAATGTTCTCATGTAAAACGTGCACAGGCCTGCACAGCTTGGTCTTACTAGCTCTGTTTGAGCATGAGGCTAGACTAAAAGTCCTTGGTGTTACCTTCCAAAGCATATTATTATATAATTCTAAACCAGAGCATATTTTATGGCACAAATAGTAGCACTAATAAAAATGTATAATAAGCAAAAATGAAATCTTTACCCCAAGATCTAAATATGTATCAGGAAAAGATATCTATAAATCAGCAGCATCTGCTGAATCCTACTTATACTGCTTCTTGCTCTTATGAGAGAAAAAAAAAATCACAATTTTTACTAGAAGATGTGTGTGAGCCACACTTAAGGCTTAGAGCTTCATGGCCCCTCTCCAATTTCTCCTTCTGAGAATGAGGGTACTTCATCCCATTCTTCATTCCTTCCATTGGCTCCTGTTGTTTGGCTTTGGTTAAGCTTTCTCTAATACAACTCTAACTTCAGTCAAGGGAGTGAGACAGTCACAGCACCCAAATCAATATTAATTCCTTATAAATCTTAGTAAAAGCAGCTTCTCCATACGTGTCTCACACTTTCAGGAGGAGAAGCCTCACAGTGCCTGCACAGTTCATCCAGCAGCTGAAAGTGCAGAAGACACCAGTGCCTCAGGCTCTAAGGCAGTGGCTTTATTCTGATACAGCAGTCAGGGACATCATCCTAGCTCTGTGGAAAGCCCTCCCTTGAAGTCTGGACTGGTTCAGCACATTCTTTAGGTATCAAACACTGCTTGTATCACAATACCATCTGTTAAGTGAAATAATCTCCAGAGAAGGGAAGCTTACCTTCCAAGAACCTAAGTGTCAGCTTAAGGTGTTTAATATCCTGCTTGAACTAAATCTGGCTAAAGCATTTCTACACTTGAAGCACTTTGCTTGCATCATGAAGGACAGTATCTCACATTCCCTTCTTCATCTCACTTTAATTTATAAAATGCTTTGAAATTCTCATTAAAAATTGGGAGCCAGAATTAAAATTAATCACACTCCATTTCCCTTTAATGTCTACATAGAATTGTATTAGCTCGTGTTCCTAGAGAGAAAAGGTAAAAACAACTGATCCTCAAGAGATTTGAGTTCATAGGGAATTTTCTTAGTACTCTTTGACATTGTGCTATTAATAAAAATAAAACTGTGGTAAACACAAAACTATTCAGAATTTGACCCTGTTCACAGAAACTCATGTTTCTGATGTCTGCAGAGAACTTCTAGGTGAATCAATAAGCTACAAATGCAGAATCCCTTAAGGCTTTGCCTTGGATTCATGGACAGTAAGTCACTGAGAAATGTTTCAGTGCATAATTAAATGCTTAAATGCTTCAGGTTTTACAAAACAGTATTTTCTGATTTATTATTTTTTTTTAGAATTTTTCAACCAAATGGAAACATCTTTTCTAAATATTTTACCTACTCATTTTGCAACTAAAATATGTTGACCCAATATTCTCCGTATTTGTGACATTAAATTGTAATCTCCCTTCTCCGAGTCCACATAAAAAGTCACTTATTAGACATTTAAAAGCAGGTATTTTGGCAACATAGCAAGAATCTGCTGGTTTTATAGTAATTATGAGAATACAGAACTATATGGGAAATCAGTCTCACACTTCAATGGATATTGATGCTAATAGATTTAATAATAGGCAAATTTTTGTTCAACGTTGACTAAATTTTGGCAGCCCAGTAAAAAATAAACAGCACATTCATGACACCAACTCAGCAGCAAACACCATTATTTTAAGGGTTACAGTGTCAATGTTGCTTGGGAAGAAAAGAAGGAGATCAAGGCCAATTTATAAAGCATAGATAAAATGTCAGGTCATTTTATAAGTGGAAGCACTGACGGATACCTCTGTTTTAAGAAAATGTACAGTTGGCTAGAAACTGTTGGCTAGACAGTATATTCTGTAATATTATCATCCTTCTGCTGACTTATTGTAGGGAAGTTTTGCTTAAAAGGGGCTACAACAAATTTAAAAAGAAACACAATGAGCGTGGATCGATTTATTAAATGATGGAAAGCCACCAGCATTACCATTTTCCACTGTTATAGGCACAGGAGTCAGGGGGATTTGATGCACATATAACTACACATCACCATTTTTATTTTCTTCTTTAACAAGGTGCCATTTTTGTGAAAAGAGAAATTACTGTCAGCTTCCATCCAGCAAAGACAGATTCTTTGTCTGCTCTTATAAAAGTGTCACCATTAAGGTCTTCCAGATCTGTCTCTGTTTCATTAGATTTGGCACACATTCTTCTCTGAAGTCAGAGGTTAAAAAGCTTTCAAAATCCATCAATTCCTCTCCTCTCCTCTCCTCTCC
>VYXF01000376.1:49842-61593 GCA_013397295.1 Polioptila caerulea
TCCTCTCCTCTCCTCTCCTCTCCTCTCCTCTCCTCACTCTTGATTGCTGCCTCTCTTCTACAGACAGCTGAAGGCTCTATCAAGGTGCTGCTGCAGTCCCTCTTGCCCCTTAGAACAAATGAGCCCAAGCTGAGCTTCTACATCATGCTACTGTCACAGGCTGATGCTTCCAAACACGTAAATAAACTGCATCTGACTTGGCAGCTGTGTTTTCTAACATCAGTGTCCTGGCAACAGCTACAGGATACCCTAAAGCATCACAAACTGTTTACCTTAGATAGTACAATACTATAATTCACATGGACATTGTTGCTTCTTGCTCTTCCCAAAGACAGAACCAAGATGACTCTGGTTATAAGTTGTTGGCTTGAAACACAGCTCCCATTTTATGGTACACTCCGCAGTGTTGGAAAAGTTTTACTTCTCTGTGGAAACAGACAAGTTTTTTTACCAATCCAGTAATGTAAGATCCATAAAATCACATGTAGATAAATATAAAAGGGAAAATAACACTAAATTAACATGAAAGTTTGAGTACCTAGCTAAAAGGTTTGACCTTTTAAATTCAGTAACAGAATAGGCATTCAAGGTGGCCTTGAAGTAGGCAGGAGTACAAAGAAAATGTGTTCAGCAGACTTGCTCTCAAGCAACTTGTGCATATATTTGAGCCCACAGTTCTGTATAAATTAAAATTTTGGCTCACCTAATTAGTAGCATACTTTTGAAGGCAAGAGGATACTAAATTTTAACTATGAGATATGTCCAGTTTAACGGTGCCTAACTTATTTTGAAATGAGGGATCTCTCATTTATTGCAAGGAGAACTAGTTGGGAATTCTGCTTGCAGAGAAGCAATAGGAAGAAATGGAGCAATTGAGTGTGCCAAGGCAACTCAGCTGCCCTACAGTCCACTCTCACAAAATGCAGCTGTAGAAATTGCATTTGTGCAGAGGGATACAGAAGAACACTGAGAAATTGGGAGGGAAATAGTGGTACAGAGAAGCATGGAAAGATACGGATGAAAAGAAAGATTTCCTATGGCCATGTAATTATGTTCCTTTTGTGCTGAATTTCAGGAAGAAAAAAACCAGTGAGTTTTACTCTGGAATTTCTTTCTATTTGGAAGTGGCAATTTATGAGTCCACTGATAGCTGTAGCTTAGAATAGGTGCATTCTCAGGTGCTAAGGCATGGCTTCAGTTATTTCATCAGATTCTGTCTCCATTGCTGCCCCCATGAAGAGGAGGCAGTGGCAGCACTGTGAGGTCTGTCATGACACCCCAAGATTCCACCTCCTACTTTTCCTAGATGTGCTGAGTCTTATCTGGGTTTGGGTTTACAGTGTTCTCCAATGTGTAGCAAGAATTCCTTCACCACCTTTCAGAAGAATTGGTGTGGGTCCATCCAAAGGCATGACTACTGCTCAAGTAAGGTCCTTTGAACAGAAGAGCCCTTAAATAAAAAAACCCAAACACATATATGATGTTCCTAAATCTACTCTTTGCTTTCTTATCCTTAATATCTTGTCTTTTATCAGGATCCAATTCACATGCCCCCCTACCTAGGCTTATCTTTTACATAATTTGGGACTTGTATCAAGTGTCCATGTACATAAGCCAGCAATTTTTCTAGGTGCCCCAACATATGTTTTTTTGAAACCATAAACCAATCGCAACCCTCCTGCTTCAGACCACCTTCAGCCCAGTGCCATTACAAGATTCACTTTGCACAGAGGATTTGTGTAGGATTATATTAATCCTTACATCTCTGCATTATTGATTACAATGGGAGCTTGCAAGCTGGAAAGATGTTTTTGAAACAGATTTTTGATGAACATTGGTGGAGTTGGCATAGCATTTCTTGCATTGATTTGGCTCACAGTCATTCCTATCCTCCCAAGGAACATAAACTTTGGTGTTTTCGACCTCTGATTAGCAGAGAGCTGGGTATGAACTTCGGGAAAAAAAATCCCAGGTCAAAAAGTCAAGAGAAATGATAAAAGCATAAGGGAAAACCAATATAAGATCACTCTGAAAGATGATAAAATTAGACACTATGCATCAGCCATGGTAATATATACAAATCATGAATGGAACGGGACAGCCTTTGCATGTGTCTTGAGCTCTATTTTATTTTTCAAAAGTCTCATTAAATGACTGAGACCCTAGGAAGATTACAGTAGCTCACGTCCCAAAAAGTTGATGCTGAGTTCTTTTAAAATCCCCTTGGCTTATTGCCTGAAACAAAAAGCATATTGATGCTTGCTTTAGCCAATTACAAAAAAGCACACATATGCTTGCTTAAAACAATGCTTGCTTGTTAGCTTTAGAATACAATGGACAGTGCTCTATTATTTAGCTTAAAACTTTCTACACCTTGTTAGCTATATTTTTCTGCTGCTCTAAGGTTTACATAACCTATCTTCAACACACTACTTACTGTAAAAAGTCCTTGCTCACATTCTAAGATATCTTTTTACTTTCAGAATCAGCATCTACAGCACAGCTCTAAGTTTTCTCTTCTGCTGCTGCTCCTGAGGTCTGCTTTATAACTTTTCCCAAAAACCCCTTACCTTAAATGATTCCCACAACACTCCACTAGCTTGACACACTATGACCTATTAAAAGATCAAGTATGTAACTTACAGTTAGCAGCTATTATAGTAGTTATTTACATATTTACTTCATATTTACTTTAGAGCATGCATTTCACTTATTACACTGCAGTACTGTGGGCCATGACTGCTGTACGCAAAAGACAAAATTAAGGAAAATCCCCTCCTTAAACACCAAAAGTTACCTTGGCATATCTGAAGAAAGTCATCTGCCTAATTAAGTTTTGCCCTTCTTGCCCTCTCATGGAAGTCTAAATTCCTAAAAAATTGAAGGATAGACTCAATATAGGCCCATTTTTGGGGCCCATTCCTACTAGCTGGTCCCCCTCTAAGTGTTATCCCTACTAAATACCATTTAGGGCAATTTTATAATAGGTTTCATTGTAGTCTGCAAGGTAAGATACTACAGATAAAACCTCAAACTCCCTCCCCTTCTGCTTTTGTGCACTGTTGTCAGAGTTTATAACCAATTCAGAAGGGAACACAGCACTAACAAACTGTGTGTCCATGTTTATGTGTGTATTTCCATCTGCACAGGGTGAAAAAAGCAATTTAGATGTGAAAGATAGAGTAAGCAGACTTGGCATTGTACATATAAATACTTTCAGGTTGTTTGCCTGAAAATACATCTTAAATAATACAATTCATTCTGAGTGACTGATTATGGGAATCCTACTCATAAATCCTGGACCTGACATTCTAAAATCAGATGTTCTTTTCATTTTGAAGCAGTAAAGGACTTCTCCATCATGACATGATTTATAATTTTTTTTCTAGTTGAACTAACTAACTCAACAGGCCAAAACCTCTGGCTGCAAAGACTCATCATAAAACATCATCCTCTATTTATGGCATGCATCCTTTTCTTTCATATTTGTCTTAAAGGAAACATTAAAAAACTATTTAATTTAAATACAATAGGTTGATTCCTTCAAGATCCTCAGTTGATTCCTTTAAGATCCTTGTTCCTGTCAATGAATGCATTCATTTCCAGCTGCATAGAAAAGGTGCTATATAATACATAACTGAGTGAATATGAGAGTACGGAGATTTTTTTAGCTTCCAGTTGTCCTTATCAACTTGAGTAAGAAAATTACTGATTCAACTTTTCATAAATAGTTCATATGAAAAGATTTGTTCCAGCCTGACCTGTTCCCATAGGATGTATCTCATCACAAAATAATTTTCACCCTGTGTGCAAATCTCAGGGAAACTTTAAGGTTTACATAGATCCAGAGATTATTTTTTTTCCTACAGGCTGTTACTGTCCATAGATCCATCCTTAAAATACACATAGAGGATGACTTCAGCTATATGAGTACAGACTGGCATCAATTAAAATGGTCCTTGTGACTAAACTACATGGACTTCTAGAACTCCCTGATTTTATCAACTCTGCTTCTGCGCATCTGCTATTGTTACAGAAGTCTTTAATCACACACTATACTGGAGCCAAGTAAATTATATAAAATAATAAATCCCTTCCTACCCAGAGCAGAAAAAACTTGCCTCAAGAAATATGTTAAGAAACTTTGCACACATAGGTCATTATGTTATTAATGGGGAATGCAAAGTGCTGTGCCACTGGAGGCTGAATCCACATTTTTAAAATGAAATTTATTTTACAGCAGTTCATAATTTGGCCAAGAAAATCTCCTTTGGGCTGAATTTCTGCTACGGACACTTAGCTCAAACACAGATTCTCTCTGAAAGTCTGAGACCTGATTCAGACATTAAGGAGATGAGTAAAAATTACAGAAATAACACATTTCTCAACTGAAATTTTAACAAAATCTGCTGCAACAGGTGGGCAACTGATTAAATTGTCAGAGTGTCATTTTTACAGACTCATTCTCAGATAATCCATTCCATACATATTTATGCAAACCTAACTCTAGACTGGGAAAACTCAGGGCTCAGAAGCCCAGCACACTGTGTGATTTTCACAGTTATACACTTAAAAATTGAGGGTTTTGAGAAGCTGTCTACATTTCTAGTGGCTATAAGTCATATCTATCAATCTTGCAACCAAAGGACATGAATTTTAAAAACTTTCAAGTGTATAAAACGTGCACAATCTCAGACTTGCCTCCAAATAGGTGCCAACAAGTGGACCACAACATTCTACTGCACACATCATTTCCTCCAAAACAGCCTAAATTTTGAGGCAAACCTGAAAGAACACCACACTAAGTAGACAACTAGGATGATGTTTTCTGCATTTTTGGTTGTGGGTTTGAAAGATAATGGCTTTTTAATTTCATTTTTTTTTTCTGCCAGTCTTGGTATTAGTCTTATGGGGTAGAGAGAAAAGGAAGGATTCCAAACCAGATTCACAGTCCGTGTAAAATGCTCCAGCTGAGGCTCCTTCTAGACATACAGAAGCCTCTCTTCATCTATAAGATTAGAATGTCAGACTGGAGAGCTGAATATTTCCTCCAACAGACTCACACACACAGTATTCTATTACTTGACACCTCACTAATTTTAGGACAACACAACGGCAGAAATTTCTAAATATAATTTTTTGCACAGAAGTTGTCCCAGCACAAACTGGACCACAGGCTGGGTAATCTTAAATGTGGCAGAAAACGCATAACAGCACTGTTTTTCTTGAGTGTGAGGTACATGAATGCTATGAAACTGCATCTTTTAGGTTGCCTGCAAGGTGATTCCTGCTCCTTACAAAGGAACTAATTTAGTTTCAGTAAAATAAACTAAGAATTCTTCTTGAAGGGAATTTGTACGTTGAGGATAAAAAGGGCTGGATTCTACACACATGATAAAGACTGAAGTGTATTTAAGGGCCATGGGGGACAATTTGGTTGGTCAGAGCAGTAGAGAATTTCTGGTCTAAGAGTCATCTAGGATTTCTCTCCAGTAGTCATTTATCAGCGATCTGCCACACCTTTGTGGTTCATCAGTGAATTTTGCCAGTTTCAAAACTGTGAAATAATTTCATCTTCCAAACCACTGCAAATGAATCAGAACCTAAAGCCCAGACCTGAAATTGCTGTGATGCTGTACAATTATTAGAAAACCTCTTTACCATTAAGCTTTTGCTCAGTGTTGCACTAAAAACCCCGCCAACCTATTAAAAAATAGTCTATTCATTTAATTTTGTATCTTATCAGTGTTGCTTCTTCTTTTACATGGCCTTTTACAGGAACAGAGATTCTTGTGAACCTAAATTAGTGAGCTATTTAAACTAGATAGAGTATTTCTTACAAAATTACCCTCCAAAGTATGTATTGGAGATTAGAGAGAAAATAAAACACACTTTGTAATAAATCCTGAGGCAACATAGCTCAGGCTATTGTTGTTACCTTCACTGCCTGAACATCCAACCTACCTGAAACTTTTTCATCCAACACTCTGATATGTTACCCTGAAATAAAGCACCAGTTTTGCTGTTCATAGAATGAACTCCTGGATATCTTTATCAGCAAATTATTTATAAGCGAAGACAGATCGGGACATAAAAGGCCTGAAGGGCCAAAATAAAGTACAAAATGCCTAACTCTGTATTCCAGTGAGAACAGAAGTTCTTTGCCAATGTCCTGGCTTCTAACTTTGGCTCCCTATGCTGTCTTAGCATGAAATGCAATTAATTTTAAGTGAAAAAACACTAAGCAGTCCTTGAAATCCAGAAAAATATCCTCCACTACATTATTCTTCCTGATTTATAGCTACCAACAGTATTTTCAGGCACTGTCCAAATTTTAATTTGATTTTGCAACATGAGGAATAAATTTTTGTCCTTAGGCTAATCTTGCAAAGATCCATTAGCTTCAGTGGACACCCATAACTAATATTCCTAAATCAGGAAAAAATATAACCCAAGACATTCAACCCTCACTCAGTACACCTGCAAATAACAGTTATTGCTTCAGGATAGCACTGGCTAAAGCAAAGCTCTGTTTTTTCCTAAAGCAATCTTTAATCTTCTGGGTTTGCAACTCCAAATGTTGCTGAGCTTCCACACAGCATCCAGACTGGTTTCTTTCACTCTGACAGCCTATGAGAATTGCCTATGAGAAATGTTGTCTGACACAGACATCCCTATTCCTTCACCACAGTCGCTTCAGAGAAGATGTACATCCCATCACTTGGTTATTTCATGGACAATCTTGGGGTTCCTGTGGTTGATATGGGCATAACGTGGCACCAAACTCAGGTCAACACAATGCTGGAAAGTGTAAGGATTGTTTTCTGAGAATTGTTACATTCTCTGGGGACTCCCTTCCCGAATTTAAATAGATTACACATTTTTTAGAGCTTCTCAAAGGCAGAAAACTATTACTGTGTGATTATCACACATCCATGCATGAACATTAACTTGAAAACTAGATGGAAGTAGTTCATGTTCCTGTTAATTTCAGATGATGCATTCTCTGTTGCTGTCAGGATGCCATCGGCACTGATGGCACCCTGTGGCTGGAGAGATGAGCCTGGCAGCTGCCTGCTGCTCCTGGCTGCTGCTCAGCCCCGCTCTTCCCCTGGCACTCACCGTGCTCCTGGGAACTACCAGACACAGCATACAAACCAAACTTGGAGTTTCATTACATACTTACATGTCAAATATTTTCCTTATTTAACTTGGTTTCCAAGAATGAGTAGGGTAGAGTGCAGCCCAAGAAATCCTGAGGTAATGGGAATGCAGGCCTTGGACAAACTCTGCAAGGATCAGGAGGTGCTCCAAGCCACATCACCCACCTGTGCCTGTCACTGTGCCATGCCTGGCACTGCCAGATTGAGCTGCAGGCCAGGCCACCCCGAATATTTCTGAAACCCCAAAGATTATTCATCTTGTCAAACAACATTCATACTGGTGTGGGTGGTAGGGAGCTGGCAGCAGGACTACCCCGAGCTGGACACAGATGGCTCTGGCCAGCTCCTGCACAGCTCCAAAATGCAGCAGAGCCAGGACAACCTTGGAAAAGGCATTCCATGATTCTTGGCCAGAAGGAAGCAGAAATGCAACGGAACTAATTTTAAAGCTGTCTTTAAAGCTGCATGAGTTAATAAATCCCAGAATTTTTACTCCGCCCTCCTCTCAACAACTAAATCAAGGTGCAGTTTGCTGCTTCTGGAACAGAAAGTCACAACTCAACAATGGTGATTACCTTCCTATGATCATTCAGCCTCAAGCTGTTAGAAAAAAGCTACATGATAAGAATTTGGAACTGCAGAAGTGTGGGGACATTAAGGATAAACTAATATCTACTTTGCAACTAAAGGGAGAGTAGATCACAAAAAGAAAATGGCATTTTAACTCTACAGGACAACAGGAATCACTCTCTAGCAACTTGAGCATCCATTTAATGTGAGAAAAAGAAGCCATAAATCAGGGAGGACATATTTCCTCTCTTTTGGAGGGGATTGGGAATTCTAGTGACAATGACCAGTGAGCTCATATACCAGCTAAGTCCCTTGATAATTAACTGAATTACTACACTTATTAAATCTACCCAGTAACTGCCCAGCCAACATTTTTTTTTCCCAGTTATAGGCAATTTAAGGAGCAGCAGATCCCTCTCAGCAGCATACAGAATACAGAAAGAGGGACCATTTGGAAAATGAGAAATAGCGGTGACGTCAAGATGTCATTGTGTAAGGAAAACCAGCATTTTTTAGGAAAAAGCAGAATAATCTTGCCTGTCTCATCCTTTTAGATAATTTTAGTGACATTTTTCTTTTTATATTCTGCTTGTACTTTTTACTAAATTATAGTTTCTGTGTTGTCTATACTGGACCATATTGTTTTTCATATTACACATAATTTTATATTTTTATTTATTTTTCAGAACAACCTTGCATTACTTAGCTATAGAATCAGTGGATTTATTATTGTGATTTGATTTTTCCTTTCTGTTGTTAACCAATTTTACCTTTTCCCACAATATGGTTACCACTTCCCTGGGTCAGTGCCACAGCCAGCCTCTGCTTCCTCTTACCAGAGGAACAAAACCTTTTTCTTGCCATGTGTGGGGGTCATATCCTCTGAAATATGCTTGAATTCAGCCTTTTCTATGTGAAAAACTATAACCTTGGCAAGTATCACATGAGTGGAATTTGGAAAAAAGCTGTTTCTTGACAGAATTCCCATCTGCTGAAGTTTCAACGTGTATGAAAGAGGATCTAACTGATGTCACCTTATGTCTAAGAAAGTAGGTGCACTATTAGTTAGGGAAGTATTATCAAATAGTATTTAGATACTAGCAATTTACCTCAATTCAATAGTGAGATGTTTTTCACAGACAAAAAGTTCAATAAATTTGTCTGTATAATATTTTTTCCCAACTTTTAAAGTACATGCCTGAGGAATTTTGCAAACATAAATATAAGACAGGAATATCAGGTTTGTGTAAATATTGCATCTAGTGGTACTTGTTCTTTTATTATTTCTAGAAGCATAAAGATATTTGCAAATAATGAGATAGCAAATATTTTGTAAAATAAAATGTTGCTGAGAGTCCATAAATGCTGCATTTTGCAAGTTCTGCTGCTACTACTTAAAGATCAATTGTCTAGCTTATACTTCTGCATTACTGTTGATCATACTGGAAAGAAGCAATGCAGATTTCAGCAGCAACTACACCACTCATTGATGAGACATCAGAACAGCCAAACACAGAAAAATGCCACAGAAGAGGAAAACCCAGGCCAATACTCATCAGCAGGGTCCTATATTCATATTTGCAAATCAATGACTGTTTCTGAAGTGTGACAATTTGATTTTCTCTCTCGCTTTAACCTTTACATTAGGGATTACAAGGAAATGAGTTATTTTTCTGCTGGTATAAATCCCAGAAGCCTCTACAAATTTCATAATGCATATGAGCTGAGAGGAATATCTGAATTTGGAAGAGATCCCTCATGTAGGAGTCTGAATAAAATCCCAAAATGCCTTCACACACACGAGCGACTAACCCCTTGAGTTCATTGCCCTTGCTCACACTTGGAGTAATTGAAAGACAGCTTTAGAAAAGAGGGAATTTGGAGGAGATGGAAGAGAATGATGTTTCTATGTTGGTTTGGTTCAGCATAATAAAATCTAAGCTGCTGGTTAGTGCTGTTTTTAATGAAAGTTATCAAAACTATTAATGCAGTCACCAACAACCTGACTGCAAAAGCTCTTAAGCTGACATGTAGAGATGTCGAGCACCAGCCAGTGCTCTTCTGGAAAGAGCAAGTTGGTTTGTAAAGGCCCAATGAGATCTGAGACCACATCAACTGTTAGATGGTCTGAGCAAGACAGAGCAAAGGCTTTTCCAACAGGTCAATATCATTACTCTTGCTCTTCCTACCTCATCTGTAAAAGTTCTGGTATGTATCCAAGAAAACATTCCCTCCAGAATTTCTTCTGTGCTCTTTACCATTTCAACAAATGAGAAACTTCTCATAACAGCGGAAGCAATCAATAGAAAAATTTCCCAGTTAACCAGCTACATCTTTTTTAACAAGTTCCTCATAGTCTGTTCTCTATTTGCTTGAGAACAGGGGTACTTATTTGCAGTCCTGAACAGCAGACATTTGTTGTTTGCTAAAATACCGATTCATGAAATTATGTAAAAAAACCCAAATGAGCACTGAAATGCATCTCAGGAAATTTTTAGCTATCTACCTAGTGATTACATTTCCCACAGTCATAAAATTACTTCCAAAATGAAGTAACAGAAAAACAAAAATCTATCAACTCTTGGTGGATCTCAGTGGATGAGCTGGAATGAAAAAGATTCCAGATGAGCCTCAATAAACCATTTCTAGAACTAATCTTTGCCCTTATTCCCCTGACTAGTTTCATTCAGGATCAGATGCAGGATATGTCATTTCCTGGTGGTAAGTGCCCGCAGATCCACACAGTGACCTGTGCTTCAGTGCTGCTCACTTAGCTCACAATCCAGGCAGCTGCTGCTTTTCTGAACAAACACCTTCCTGAGAAAACTCTATTCTGTCTAATCTTGAGAAGAGACAGTGATAAAGTTTGTTAGCCAAGAGCTGATATTGGAGATGCTTCTACACAGAGAGTACAACTGTTCCTAGTAGTCTTAAAGATAGCATTCAAACACCTATTGGCTGTTTCTGTAATTTCCCCAATGAGAGCATGTTTGTACAACCCTGGAATCTCCCCTTAATGGCTACTTATAAAAAATTTTAAAGCTCAGCTTTTAGGTGATGGAGTGCAGCGGGAAAGTAAATAAAACACTGTGGCTGGAGTAACAGCTCCACTGCTTGAACAGCTACCAGGAATCTGCATTTTTGTTTGCCAATTTACCTGTCTCCCACTCAAATTTGCCAATTTACCCTTTCCACTCCAGGACTGGTATGGTTTCTTTTTGAATAACCAAGTCCCAGAAACATTGATGTATCCTCTACACACCAGGAACAGGTGCAAGCCACAAGGTTTGCCACAAGACCCTATGTCTGCACTGGAATATATACAATATACAATATATAAATATATTATATATATTGAATGTATTTATTATGTATATTAATTATATAATATTATTAATTATAATTATAATATATATTATTAATTATAGATATTAATATATATATTAATTATATGTTGAATATATAAAATATACAATACCAAAAGAAATTAGCTGCAGAGACAATGAGATTTGCATTGCCATAGGTTACTATAACTGAAAATAAACTTCTGAGTGAAAAAGCCACAGTAAGCTTGCAAAGTGAGCTAAATCTCATGATCCATAGAGAGGTTAAAAAACATGAATCCTGTGATCTCTGACAAAGGAGACATAGACTTATATTCTTTGCTTACTCTTGAATATAACAATAAAGGAAATGCAAGTCATGTCATAGGTTGTGCCTGTTGCCCAGTAGGCAACTGAAAGTTAAAAATCCCTGTCAGTGCAAAGCATGCAGTGCATGCACAGTGCTGTCACTCCTCAGAAGGCAGACATGGGACTTATGTGTTGCTGTGTCCTGTGAATATCCCAGTCTGAAATATCCATTCCATTCTCCATTTCCAAGAGATAGCAGCTCTGTTTTAATGGACAAAACACCAGTTTAGGAGGTATGGCTGATCCCCGATATTTCTCCTGTCCAAATCTCACTTCTCTGACAGACCATTTGTCTTAGTTTGAAGACAGGTGTGTCTGCTAGGGAA
>VYXF01000376.1:61910-88070 GCA_013397295.1 Polioptila caerulea
AAGGTGAGCAGGAGTCTTGAGGGACGAGATGGATCTGAAGCTCGGCGGCTGGAGCTGGAGCTGTAGCAAACCGTCCCGGCAGGCAGGAGAAATGGCGTGGAGAAACCCAGAGCAAAACTGAAGCAGCAGCAAGTGCAGGGCAGTGGGGCAGCAGCTCCCGACAGGTCAGGGAGAGATCAGTTTCCGAATTTCCAGGGGACCCAAGAAAGTCACTCTGAGCTGAGCTCCAGGTGAGGTCTGGTGAGATCTCCCCGCAAAGACTGAAACCCCCACTGTTCCTTCTGAGTGTCAAAAAAAACTCCCCAAGAGAGGAGTTTAGTCGGTGCCATCCTCTCCCTGACAGTTACTTCCTTTGTCTCTTCCAAGTACTCCTAAGTGCCCACAAGCATTTAGCAATCAGCTTCCTAGCAACTTTTTTGGGGGAAAAAATTCTATAAGAAAGCAACCTACCCCCAACACCATTGATTTGGTGCATGGACTGCTTCTCATGGATGCTCATCTCACCAGAACAGGCCCTCCACAAAGGACAGCAAAGTTTTGGTCACATACAGAGATATTACGAGGCATCCAGTGACTGCAGTGATAGGCAGATTTCACCTAAGTTGGTTTCCTACAGTCTGGTCAGATGCAGTTAATTTTATTTTCAAACGTTAATAATGAGAAGCGTGACTCAGCCAATATTCAAGCAGTAATTCAATTTATTAATTAATATGGTAAAGTATGAGCAAAACAGTGCTGGGTACAGTGGTGGGAGATTTCCCCTCTGCACACTGATGGTTGAGACTTGCTGGTATTGATACATATATTCATAAGCTTTCTCAGCAGTTTCTATTTCCAATTTTTACATCACAATTCTATACCTCAGGATATTTAGTTCCTTTAAAATTCTATATTCTTATTGTGATCCAATCTTCCCAGCATCTACATCCTGCGTTGTGTATCCCAGATGGTGGGGTCCAGTTTCCAGATGTGGGGTCCAGTTTCTATTTTCTAGGACCATTAATCTTATGATAGTGATGTCCAGCTTTCCTTCGTCAAAACCATTAATCAGTGACTTGATGTCTATCTTCCTTTCTCAAGCTGTTTTTCACTGTTTTGTTAGGAACTTGAGATAAGCATGCTTCCCTCTTATACATTCTATAGTTTGTTTTTTTTGTAATCTTTAATACAAAGCAATATTCTAAAATTATACTTCTAAAGGTTCTTATTACAAAAATCCTTAATGTTTAATTACAAGCAGAAACTTCTTATCAAAAAGTAACATCTTAAAGTTATAATTCAAATACTCTTACTACAAAAAAAATAAGCAACAAAAAACAACTTAAGACCTATAATAATTAATTGTGAACAAAGGATTAGTTCAAAGGCCTTTTTCCATGCTTTACTTTTGTCAGTTGTTTATTAGAACTCATCTTTATAACTGTCCCATGGTTGGGCTCCACACATATCACAATTACAAATACACAGGTGACCTTTATTTGCCTGACACAAAACACAGCTTTGTATTTCACAAACAGCAAATCAGTACTTAAAAGAGCACTGAGTTTTAGTTTATGTGGTTATATAAGCTAATAGATTTGGCCCATTGTTGAGAAATGGGATGTGAATTAATTTCTAATTAATTCACATATGCTGTGTAATTTCCCTTTACACAGCATATGTCACATTCATTGGTCACCGTCCAACTTAAAAAAAGCTTATCACTTTACAGGAATTTCTTATGATTTCAACTTTGAAAACATCTGCCTAAACTATACCAATAAATCCCTTGGCATTTTATCCTAACACGAGTGTCTTAAAAGCCAGCTTCTCTTACAGCCATTTGGAGTTTTATTGACAATAGGCTATTTAGTCTGTTAAAGAGACAGAATAAAAGCAGTTACACAAAATTATTTAAAAAAACAGGTGCTTCTTCATTCCCAAAGGCTGTATGCATAAGAAAATCAGTTTTAAAAAATTAAACCAAACCAAATCAACCCCATCAATTAACCCTTTGTATATTTCTCAAAATAAAATTATGGATTCAGACACTAAACCTAGGTATTTCAAGCAAAATGTATAGTATAAAACCACAATAAAAATATTTCTGGAGTTCTTTACTTAATTATTTATTTATTTTCAGTTTGTCAGTTACCAAGTGATAATTATTCTTCCAAACACATTGACATGTTAACCATAGCTATAAAGCAGGCCTTTTCATGTATCTCAGTAAAAAATAAAAATGGAGGAAAGAAGGAAAAAAGTAAAAAAGAGAGACTTTGTAAACTGACTGATTCTTCCAGAACAAGTAATGTAAAGAAGACAGGGCTCAATTTCAATGCAATTTATTTAGAGAAGCATTAGAAAGTGTCAGCACTGAAGAGATCATATATTTCACCTATCTCTCATAGCCTAAAGCATTAGTCTTGAGGCATTTTGGAATCTTTTCAGAGCATATTTTCACCAGAACTGACTGAGAAAAACAAAAGCAACAACCAAAATAACATAGAGGGAATGAAAGGAAGAAAGATAGTACCTAACAGGATGTAAGAGTGTTCGACCTGCTAGTGAAGCCTTGACTGTTTTTTGTCAGTGTTTGCAGCTTTACATGACCAATAATAAACAGAAGAAAAGCTTTCTGTCATCCTTGATGACATTATTTAGTTTCCAAAAGAAAATATTAAAATTATCAAAATAACAGCTTGATACCAGCAACCGACTTCATAAAATACTCCTTGAAACTAAAATTGCACTTTATGAGTCAGTTGAAGTTGACTGGGAGATGGATATGAGATAATATATCACAAAAAGGCTGCAGAGAAAGACTGCTATCAAAGATCTATTTAATTTGGGATTCCACTCTCTTTAATCACTCTCTGGTGTATATGTTCAGGATTTATTAGTTCACGTCTAAAGTTCACACGACAAAAGTGGTAAGGAAATAGTCTTCACAATTGTTTACCCACCAGCCCCAAGATTCTGGCAGTGCAGTTACAGAGGAAGGAGCCAGACTGTCCTCTTGTGTTAATTCTGCACTGTTATTCAAGGAAAATAATACAAAACTGTACAGAAGTTCTACTCATGCACATATTTGTACTTACTACTGTAAAAGTTTATTTTTATTTTATTTTCTACCAGTGACTTTCATTTGCCTTCATCAGGTTTTCCAGTTGTTTTTCTAATACAGAATATGTGCTATGATTGTGAACATGCTCACAAGAGTTTTATTTCCAAAGTCAAGTTAGATTTCTAAGAACTGTCTCTCATGGCTTTCTTTCTGCATCCATCAGCTCATCCATCAATTATGCTTTGTTGTCTTCAGTGGACAAGCTGCTAACTTCAAGTTTGTTGATAATTTTTTGTTTATTTCAGTTTATTTCTTTGATGCACCCTGAATGTAAAACTATTTCAATATGCTTTGGTTTTATTATTTATTAACAATTCCTGTCACGCATAATGAAAAAAAACCTAAAATTATGTTGATCTGATGTTTTTTTCTCCCTTTACTTCCACTCCCAAAATGTATTTTGGTTTCCACATTTGTGTAAATGTAAAATACTGCATAACTTTTATTATTATAAAAGCATACTCTGTGGTCCAGTATTAAATTCTGCTTTGGCAAACATGCTAGTGCACATGGGCATTGCTGAAGTAAACAACAATGTCAAGTACAGGCTATGGTACAAGAAGGTAACAAAACAGACTTTAAAATTACTAGATTGATATTCACTAACGTTTTGGGATGAAAGAGCTAATTTAGATTAAATAAGGGCTGGTCATGAATAAACCATAGGATCCCATAAGCTTAAACAGAAGCTGGTCCATTTTTTTTCTTTCAATTTCTCTCCCTTCACTACCCAACATCAAAATCTTTGAAAAGTTAGAATTTTAAACCCAAGGGTAACACTAAAACTAACATTCTCACAGGAACTCAGATGAAATCTGAGATAAATGTCCAGCTCTTCTACATAACCATAGTACTTCACTGCTCAGAAATTTTAGGAGGATTATCTTTAACAATGATCTTATGAACCTAAGGACATATTACCTATTTAAAAATAGATGAGGAGCAGAGAATAAAATAGTAACTTGCTCAAAGTTCAATAGAAGGAAGGCAAGACCAAAACACAGGCTATCTGATAATTATTTAAGGCTGCAGAATAAAAGATGACTCTTCCTAGCAAGCCTGGGAAAGATTAAAAGTCTCTGATACAGTTCATCTGGGGAAAATTTCCAACCCATTTTTCATCTGCTTAATTCCATTTTAGACAAACATCCAGATTCCTGAGCACTTACTGAAACCAAATTGAAATCTTGGATGCTCATTCATTATTACCAAGTACCATATGTCTAATTTTATTTTTGGAATTGTCTTTGGCAATAACACGCTCTGTCTGAAGCTCTGTGGCAAAGACTCAAATGTGATGGTTCTTAAAAAAGATTTTGGGGGAACACTGTGCTGAAGATCCTGAATAGAATGTTTAATACTCTGCAGCTTCTGCCTTGGCTTTGCACAGAGGGTGTTTTTTTGACCTGTTGGCCACTAAGAAGAAGCAGAAGCATGAAGTGATGAAAAAAAAATCTTTGCTTTTACTCACACACAAAGGTAGAAGTAAAGAAGCTTGATAGACAAATCCAAAAATGTAATTTCCTCTCTTCTAAGAATTTCTTTAACCATTTTCTTGCAGAAGTTGGCTTATTTGACTTTTTCAACTCTTTGCCTGTCTAGTGCCATTAAAAATACATATTGCATATTTCACTCAGGGTCACATCTAAAAGGCACATTTCTCTGCTTGGACAGTTCCATCAGTTACCCCTCGCTGCTTTGAGTGACCACAGAAATTTGCATGGCCTGGAGGCCAGGGCCATTCTCCTCAGGCACAGCAGCACCTCTCGCAGGAACCGTCTCCATTGTTTTCATCCATTTAAATCAGACTATTTCAAAGCACTTCATTTTGTGTACTTGTATCACAGGGACTTACAAGCAGCTCCATTTAAGAAACATTGTATTTTTAGTCATCTATGATACTGTGGAAATAATCTAGTTCACTTATTTATCCCACGTGAAACAGGTGTCAGAGCCCACAAGTGCCTCTCTACCATATTGCTGCTATATGGGGTAGGGTTTTTTTCACGTAAGCCATAGTTAAAGCTGAGGTTTTATGGAAAAACCTTACTTCTTACATAAATAAGTTCAGCTCTTTTGAAAATCCAACAGGAGCTTTGCTGTGCTGTCAGACTCCCTGAGCTCTTTGGAAAAAGCTCTCTGCTCCAAAATATCCTGCAACATTTAGCACAGGAAGGAGAGTCTCTTCATAGCTGTAATGAAATTACAGCAGAACTCCAATGGGCAGTTTCCGCTTTAGCTGCAGGACCACGCAGGTGAGGTTCTGCTAGGAGCCACTGCACAGCTCTTCTGGCACTGTATTGCATGAAAAAACACCACTCTGTTCTGGAAAAATGCACCCCCTCGCCACTGCACTCCATGAAAAAACACCACTCTGTTCTGGGAAAATGCACCCCCATGGCACTGCACTGCATGAAAAAACATCACTCTGTTCTGGAGGGTTAAAAAGCTAAAATTGAGGGGAGACTATGGGACAATAGGGTAGCAAACATCTCAAAGAGCAGAGGGGGAAAGGACAGGCAAAATGCCCAAGTGATGTCTGGTGCCAGAGGACTCCCAAGTGGAGAGTAGTTTGCAGCTTATTTAATTTATGTCCTTGACTAACATTCTGTTCCAGATGATTTCATTGCTCCAGATGCATTGAAAAAATGACCCTATAAATGCTATTCTCCAACACATTGACTATTTTGATTTTGAGAACATCCTAAAATACTTTAAAATCAATACAATAACAAAAAATTCAAGGAAATTGTAGTGCTGGACTGCTAAAAGACAACAGTCAAAATGACTCTCTGACAATGGCACAGTCGTTTTGGCAAAATCCAGATCAACTCTGCTTAAGAACATTCTAGGCCTTGACTGCAGAGCAGCAATAGGAAATTATGAGCAGGGAATAAACCACAGATGTTAAACTGGGAGGTGACTTGTTCCAGTAACTGGAAACAAGAAATGCTCAGTAACAGCTGACACCTCACACTCTGGAAGGACGATGAAAGGGACACTGCTCTCAAATCCGGTTTCAGCACAGCACCATGACTGTTCTCCCATTTTACTGCTTCTTCAGAGCTTCAGCAGTGAATCAAAGAAAACCCCAATTCTGTATGTCTTGCATTACTAATAGAGTTATTTTTCTCATTACTAAGAGAGAGAAATTTTTCTGTGCTTATTTTTTCACACTGTTGTGTTCATTTCCTTCTATCTCATTAAGATTTTATCCAGCTCCATGATGGTTTTTTAGTTGACTGAAGGACAAGAAAACAATAGTTTCTCTTAACAAATATTGATTTTTCTTAAACTGGGGGCAAATTCAACCTTGTGAAAACATTACGCTAGGTGATATTGTTTACACTAAAAAGATACCATCTGGGATTAAAAATATTGGAAGAAAGTTTTTAAAAAATTGCTGTATTAGTCACATAAATTTGATTGTGCTCTGGTTTATGAATGCTTCAGTTCTTTTCTGCACAACTTCCTATGCAGTAATTTCACCACAACAGAGGCATTCATGTAACTTCAAGAGCACAATGCAATCTTTTGAAAATAAGGACTATGAAAATCCCTCCTGAAATAATTGACTTTTCACTGAATATTAAAGAGAATATTTCTGCAAAACAAGCTGGAAAAAAAATGGAGACTTTTCTTACAGTGAAATATTTTATTCAAAACATATTGAAATAAATTTCCTAAAACCAATCTCTGCTTCCTCCTGCAAACATTTGCTTCTATACCCAAGCATTAAGAAAAAGGTAGCAGTGTCCTCCTTAGCATATAAAGGAAAATGACTGGGAAACTCCTTAGTGTCAACCACTCCATCCAGCAATTTACAGTTCAGAGTTCAGCACAACAAATATTTCCTGGAGAATTCTGCATATGTATCTCCTTCCTGATTACTTCCTCAATATGTATTACATGAAACTCCTAAGATGCACTTTCAAGAGTTCCCATATCACCTACTTAATCCATTTGCAGAAGCATTATGATATCTCTCAAGCAAATAGTTAATTAGTTAATAGTCAATTAAATAGCCACTGAATTGAGTGTAATTAAGGGGATATTAAAGTGTACATTATATTACAATTGTGATGGCTACCACAGACCTTGGAGTGCCTGCCATCCTCAGAGGGACACCCTGATGCTGTGCAGACTTCCTAAAGCACTCCAAGAGGTCCTGCTGTTGCCTCTTCATCCCTGGGCTCCTTGCACTTAACCATCTCAAGGGAATTAAGCAAAGAATCACAACTGCTGTCTTTCCATGGCTAAAAGATGAAGCTTTATCCTGACTCAAAGGGGAAATTGAATATTACTGTGGAACAGTCTGTACCTCTGTTATGAAATTGTGTTCTGCAACCCTCCCTAGGTGATGCAATACCTTTAGATTAGGATGGCCTCTGCATACAAAAATGCACTGACTGCATAAAATTCACCTGAAATCACAGGCCTGGCAGATTTGCCTCACTTGAATCAACACTGAGGAAATATCTTTTCAGTACTATTAGAAATGAAAAATAAGATGAAAATAATCTACTCCTCTATGGTGGGTTTCTCAGATTCAGATAGGTAAAAGGAATGAAACAAATGAGAGATATGAATTCACTGTTCTTTATAGACTGACTGGCATGACTTCATAAACAGCAAGAAAAAGGAATACTGAGCAAATTAAAAGTTGATCCAGAGTTAGCACTATAGGGGAAAGGTAGAAAAGCAGAGGTTCTCACTTGACTGCAAAACAGATAGGAAGTGTCACCTTCCTTCTCTTTATTTGATTAAGCTGAACTCTCAGTTCTCCATCCTCCTTGGATGCTGCAATCTAAGCTCCCTCAGTTTATCAGCTGCCTGGAATCTCCTCTTTTCTCAGCAGAAGAGGTACTGGCTGGCAGAGTTCTGAGGAAACTAAGCCTCTCTGTAGTGGAGAGCTAGCAGGACTGACTGAAGAGAGCAGAAAGACTCACACTGAGTCTTCCTCGAATGGAATCATTTAAATGAACCTGTTTTCCCTTTATTAAAAGAGAAAATCAATAATGGTTGATCACAATTCCTATCCATTAGGCTATTCCTAGAATGAAGCCACACATCTGAACTTGCAGCGAGGCAAAGTTAAGAATACTAAATGTATTAATAACAAAACAAAGATTTAACACTAAGTTTCAATAAATGGGCATTTTGTATCACTGCTGCTTTTTAATTGACATTACTGCTACCCCTTTAAGTAGTCTTAAAATGTAGACAGAAATTAGTTGCTAAAAAGATAGACATGGTAGTGTATGGACAAATAACAAGTTGTGATCACCTTTAAGTAAAAATCCACAGGTATATGAATTAATAAAAACCTAGCTTGTTCACTTTTCCTAGTATGGATTTGTACAGGGTCTCAACAATCCTCTTTTCTTTATATGTCCTGATGTAATTTAATTGTGTTGCCATTTCAGAGGGACACAAAGCCTGACTGAGCATCTGAGGACAGGGAGACATGGTTAACATTGCTTTATATGGGCAAGAAACAATAGAAGATGTTCTTCCCTTTCCTTGCTTTTGTTGTGCTTGTGTTCTGTAGGAGAGATGAAAGCTTACCAGATGGTAAGATTGATAAGTAGCAATCTTACAATATTCAAACAATTCACCTTTGTGACTCTTTTTCCTTTCAGAAATATCTGAATGGACTAGTTCTGAACGTAGAAGTCAACTAAAGGAAAAGAGCGAAACTTTTAGCAGTCTGCAGAAAGTTAAGTTCAAGTGAAGTGTTGACAGTTCCCCATGTTGTGCTACTCATAGGGCTCCAGACAAAAAGAGAGAAAAGAGTTTCAGATCTCACAGAATCAACTCTCCTCCCCCACACACAGACTCATCTGTAGCTTTCCCTCAAAAAATATGACCAAAGGTTTAACATATAAATATAGAACAGGAGGAAACAGCTTAATCCAACCACACAAGCACTTTGCTGAATGAATGGCAGAAATAGAAATGTACTGAAGTGATGAGATTGCTCACCTCAGTAGGAGGTGTCTCCTGCAAGTGATAAAGTTGAATTTAATCTGGAAAGATTTTTAGTATTCTCCTGCACTCCTTTCTGACTTTCTTCCAGAATGATATTCCCGAGGCATTACCATACATAACGTATAAACGACCTCTGCTTAGTATTACATTTATTGCAATGTGAAGTATTTTAAAAGTTCATCATATGCTTCTTCATGGTGACATAATGGAACAAATTTTGAAATATAAGACCCTAGGTGACTCTTGAACAACTTCTGTTGTGCATACAGATAAATGCTGAGGGAAAGTAAATACATTTTTAAAATATCCTAAATCTACACAAAAGCAGACAAATCTTATTTCTATCTTATTGATATGCTCAAGTTGCAATATTTGCATCTGTTCATTTCATGTTATGGCATTTAAGACCCAATCCTAGAGAAAGGATTTTGAAGAAAATTTGATAATTAACATTTTCTCAGGATAGTTTTGAGTTCGAATAAAATTTCTGTCCAAATTATGTGGGAAAAGTTTTCCAGCTTTCTGAGTGGACCTACTTTCAAATGATCCTTTAGTATTCTGATATGATATAAACCCAGAAAGATTAATTTTGATTTCAGTCCTTAATTGAAACAAGAAATTTAAAATACAATGCATAGGACAGCAGATATTTAAACTTAATTTTTCCTAACAACCACAAAAAAAATTTTTTAAAACCTCCAAAAGTGAAAAATCATGCCAAAACAAATGAGAATAAAAGGGATAATGCCTTGATAAGCACAGTGTCTAAAATAAAAATTATGCTCATGCATTTAGAAGAACGCTTATTGCTAAAGCTTTTCTCATCAGCCTTATGGGTCTCCATCAACACTGCTATTGAAAATATTGGCTTCCCAATGAAACAGAAAATCCATATAATTTGAAAAAATTTCCCAATACAACACACTTTAAGGATGTGACTGCTGCTTGCATTAATAATGCACTTGCATCTGACAATCTTTTCATCTCCCCAAAACCAATTTCTACTTTATTTTCGTGTACAGTGAAATGTTTCTCGCTAACAGTGGGGCATGAACTTATTATGTGGAAATGCATACAGATACTGTCAGTACAATTCCCTCTGATGTCAGTGAAAGTTTTGACCAAGTGAGAAGAGCAAAATTATTTGCTGTTAAATTTTTCAGCTGATATTTTGCATCCCAGGATAAGATACTCCATCTTTCCAAGAGACATGCTGGCTAAGAAGACTTTTGAACAAGCTACTTCTGCTGAAACAGAAGATTTTGAAGGGATTGCTCAGACCATTAAGTTCTCTCTATCCTCACAAATAACTACATTGTGCAATCACTTTCTTAAACTCATCAGGCTGCTCCTAAAAATTGGGCTTTTTTTCTCCATACTAAAAGGCTGTTCTAGAACCTCGTTTGTGTGATGACTAAAACCCATGTTCTGATTTCCAGCCTCAACATACTCTTGGAAAGTTTGTATATTCCTTAGCTTAAGCACTTGCTTAGTGTTACTCTACTATTTGCCAATTCAAAGTTCATTTTCTCCTATGAATTACTCCATCTTTCCAGCTCTGCCTGCTTTCAGTAGTTTAATTACTCTGTACTTCACTTTTTAAAGATGTTATTAAGGAAGTAGCAACATTTCTTTAGTCCATATCGCAAATTTGAGTATTTTCAGGCTTGAGAAAAGATTGACAGGGAAAGTAACAATTCCCACCTTATTGAAAGCTACTGCAGAAGCATGCGTAAGAAATTGTTCTCCCCCATCCACAGGGGAAGGGACAACATGGAATGGATTTTTGGAGAAAAGAGCCTTTAGGTCAGATACCAGAAAAACCTTCCAGCTGAGCCACTGGATTTGATTGCTACATCTCCTTTGTGGTGGATGTTTGTAGGAAGTGAGACAAGAATCCGTCAGGGATGTACTGGGTGCAGCTGCCCATAGGCAGAGGAGCAACCCAAGAGATGCTCTCCAGGTCCCTCTCCACACTTCCTGCTGGAGTAAATTCAACTTTTGCAAGGGGGATATTTATTATACAGCAAGTTGAAACTGATGGTGTCCGTGCAGACCTAGTAATTTTTCATAACAATGAAGAAATAATGGAAATATCTCCAGGATCAATATCTTTGTTCTCAAGAAGCAACATTGAATGTCATTTAAGATTCTTCTCTTTAGACACAGTAATAAAAAAAACATGGACTTTAGTGCATACTTCTTTTGTAGGAATGAAGCCATGAGAATTCTTCTATTTTCAAGTGCCCAGAAACGACAGCTCCTTATGATTTCCCTCATCTTCAAAAAAGCCTGCAACAGCATTACGTAGTGTCCTGTTCTTAATTAGGAAACGTTACTTATAGGGTAATAAGTACACTTAACCTACGAATATTGATTGGAGAAATATTATTATTTTTATTTTAAAGTGATAAACTGAATTTATTTTTAAGTAAAATAAGCACCTGAAATTTAGCAATGTTGTGTACATATTGTCATTACTTTTAGTAAGAAGCCAAACTGAAAGAAATAGGAGATGTATTGAATAACATTATTTAGATTGTGATTCTTTTGTTCTCAGTTTAATATAAAAATACGGTGTTGGTTTATCCTCTGTGGTTGAGTAATTTCAGAATGGACAAGGAGACTCTACCCAGAAGCAAAAGCAATGCAAGTTTGATGAAGTCACCTACATCTAAAATTACATCTCTGTAAACCACTTCCAACACTGAAAAACAAAACCAAAACAATGTGGATTGCTATGCAGAGTGCACCTTTGGAAGTTATGCCATTCAGCTATAACTTCAGAAAATAGTATTTGGAAGCCAAAATGGAACAGTAAATCACAGAACAAACTCAGACACAAATCATTTGGATATAAAAGTTATCTCACAAGTTAACAAATGCACACACTTGTGTAAAGACAGAGATTAAATTAGAAATCTCTTAGCAGAAAGGGTCTGGCTTTCCAGCAGTCTTGAAGTTTTAAAGCAGAACAGATAAAGAGGAAGTTTTTATTTGAAAAAGAAACAACCTGGAAGTGTTTCCCTAAGGAAAGCATTGTAGCCTAGCAGCTGCCATCACCTATCAACCTCCAGGTGCCTGCTTTAAAAGTCAGTTCTTTGGGTTCTGGACATGTCCAGCATTGCTCCATCATACACTGAGGACAAGCAACACCAGGACACTTCAACTCCCTTTGCACACACCTATGCCCCACAGAAGGAATTGCTTCCCAAATAAGGAATTAGCAAACAACAAGGATAACAAAACAAAACCTATCATTGCCTTCTTTCCATCACTAATAAGTAAACTGAAAATCATATTCCCACTGACAGTAAAATTTGGAAAACTGCAGTCGAGACTGATGAGCTGAATTAAATGCAAAGATATTCTTTGGTGTGCTTGACTTCAAAGGTACCAAGTCATTTTAAGCACCAGGAATTGCCAGTTTGGCCTGCTTGAGGCACTCTGTCCTCCTGCCTTCCACAGCATTGGAGGGAGAGTTCGCCTTGCACAGAGTTCTCACTACATATTTTAAAAGTTAGTAATCCCTAATGGCCAACATCTGTCAGTTCACTGTCTCAGGAAATTCTGAGAAACTGTAAAAGCATCATGGCTTGTGACAGAACCACTCAGCATTATTTCTTGTCTCTCTCCCTATGACAATTTGGCCAAAGCTATTTCCCTGACCTGATTGCTTCCTCTTTGTACAGGCTAAGTGATGCGCTGCAGTTTCCCCAGCTAGCTCTTGCGGTGGTCATTCTCTCCACCCGGTCGCGCAGCGCGTCACGAGTGGGCCGCTTCAGGAGAGGCTGTGCCAGCTCAGTCCCAAATGCAGCCAAGGCTGGCGGCGTCAGGGTCACGCCGTGCCTTTCACGGGGCTCAAGCAAGCGTCGAAGTCGTGTGGCAAGGCGGAGGGAAGGAGAGGCACCCGCTAGATAATTCCATGAAGCCACAAGCTTAGAAGGGGGAGACATTAATGAAGGGAGCTCCAGGATACCTCTCAAACAATCACCTCTTGGGAGGAGGTTTTTATACTGGCTCAGGGGAGGCTGGGGAGACACAGGACACCAACCTATCACATGATTGGACCTGGGCAGGGCAAAGGGAGGTAATGGGGCAGGATTGGACCTGGGGAAGGATTGACAGGGAAGGGTCTGGAATAGGGGAAGGGAACTGACCATACATGGGAAGACAAGGGGGATAGGGCTTAGGAGATTGACATGTACTAAAGACAGAGCTAGGGGAATGCCAGGATAGGACTAACTCAGGGAAACAGGGGACACTGGAATAAACCATACATAATACAAAGGTGCAAAACCATAACAAATAAGCACAGTAAATATGTACATAGGGGGCAGGGGTAGGAGAGTCTAAATTACATAATAAAACACAGAATTCGCACTGCAACAGCTAAGTATCCCCAAAAGCAAATGACATTTTACACTTCCTATATTTCTACCAGCCAGGGAAATATGAGCTGCAAAGGAAAATAACACCAACACCAAATGCCATATGGGACAGAGAGACGACTGAAATGACAGGATCAGTCAGCTCTCACAGCCTGGTCTGTGGGATCTGCTTCCATCCATCAGCCCCAGCAGCAAAGATCAGGTTGTCCTCTTTGCAGCAACAAACAGTTCACCATTTCCCCCTGCTGATCAAGTTCCACCATGAGTGCTACCTATGTTTCTGGAACAATTCACCCTTTTTAAAACACCCTTGCTGCACACATATTCTGTAATTACCAATTACCCCAGTATTCACTGCAAAATGGGAGAAATGCTGTTACACTGAAGAGAAGAGCAATACACAGGCAGGGAACCAGCTCTCCCTGGAATTCAAGAGCAACAGTTGAGAATAATGTAAAAATGGCTATTTTTTAATCTGGAACATGTTAAGTCTAAGTTCTTGCCTACTTCATTCCAACAGCTATGGATTAATTTCTTGTAATTTGCTATGCTCTTTTGCAATTTTTGATAGAGAAATGATGTATTTGAAATAGAATGCCTCATGTATTCTGTAGATTACCACTGTGAGCAGCACTGCTTTGACCTTTTCAGTAGGTTGTAATTTCTTTTACTGCCAGGGCTATTTAGGTTGTTCTCTTCTATCTCAGGTTCTCTAAACTGCAGATAACAGACAAGAATGGCCAACCAGACAAACAAAACAACAAAAAAAATTAAAATTAACACTCAAAGTATAATAAAAAAGATTATTACATCTCACAACAAGAACCCTGTGTTGAAAAGAAGTTTCACTCCTGCATTGCAGTTGATTCTGAACACTGCGACCGGTACCAGATGAATCCATTCATCCAGCCAAACCTGTAAGGACAATGGGATGCAAACCCCAGCCAACCTATTTCAGCTACAACTAAACTCATTTCAGCTAAACAGCTAAAACACTATCATCCTGCACTCTGGAATGTTAAAACGTCTCTAGGAAGAGTCACAACTTTGTCTCTTCTCGAGTTTAGGATCTTTCCCTGTTTCAAATGACTCACAATGGAATCCGTCCATAATACTGACTGAATCTCTTTTATAGAGCAGTGTCCTAGGGTGACATTATGATGCTTGTATCCCCATTCGTGTGTGCTATTTATGCTGGATATGTTCTCTGCCTTTAAGATGGGCTCTGAAGAGCAAATGTTTTGTTTGGGTTTTGCTATCAACCTCTCCCCCATGGCTGGCGGGACACTGGCAGAGATGGGGCAGTACCTGGTGCTGTTTTTCGGTTTTTTTGCTCTTGCTTTTCGCTTCTTGCTCTTGCTTTGGCTTCTGCTTGCCTCTGCTTGCTCTTGCTTCTTCTGTTCATTAGCTAGTCCAGCTAAACAGTCCAAATTTCTTCCTGGACTGTTTCTCCTTTCCCTTTTGTGGACCTACTCGAACCTGCTCCGGACTGGGACCTGGGAACACCGAGCGTTTGCACCCTGTGTCCTGCAAGCAGCTGCCCCAGCGCCGGAGGGAGTGATAACAGCGCAACCACCCCCGAGAGAGAGAGACTGTCTGAATTGTCATCTTTTTCAGAGCAGTGCAAGAGTGGTGTCACCTGGTATTGTTCATTTTGTGTGCTGGGGGGTGCTGTGCCTGTTAAATAAACAGGTTCTTTCCACATCTCTCTGAGGAATTCTTCTCGAACCGGTTGGGGGGAGGGGCCGTGGGGGTTTGCTTTCTGGAGAGGCTCCCTTTGGAGATTCTCTCCCGAATTTGCCCTGAACCAGGACAAGCAGTAAAGTTTATATTAAGACAGAAGAGATGCAGATATAAAGACAACCAAACAAAAACCAAACCAAAAAAACCAAAAAAACCCCATAAATACTGTCCAAATATATGTATTTATGAAAATTAACAAACCTGAAGACAGATGATACATGAAGACATTATTTGTGATCTGGTCTTTAGATTGCTGATATTTTAAAAATAGATTTCTTATTAGAAACAATATCTTTGACATTTCTGGAGTATTAGCTTTGCCCTCATTCTCTGTAAAGTTTATAATATTAACACAGTTGTATAAGAAAAGAACACAATTTTTTAAAGTGCATGGATGTTTATTCATTCTATGCACTGCAGCAGTTGTTAATTTATTATTTTAGTAAAGAACTATTCTTTCTGTGCAAAATAAAGGCCCAAAAGGTAGCATAAAACATCATGGCTCTCTAGAAAGCAGCTGCTTGATTCAGTACATCTGCATTTAGAAATATTAAATTGAACACAGGCAGTTCAATGCCTTCAGTTCCTATTTTACCTTTAAAGCAAGGCTCAATACATCACTTCTCTATGGAGTAAGGAAAGGTATAAACTGAGAATAATTGGAAAAATATATTTACTAAAGAATGTTCACTCTTTCTGTGGAACATAACTCAAGTAAGTCATTACACCTTGTCTTCATTTCTGGCACCATTTACATCTGGTATGATTTTACAGCCTCTTCTCTTTACTGTGCCTGTACTATCAGCACCTCTGTAGTACAGGACAAATACACAAGTGCTTTGCAGACAATGCAAAAGATGGTAAAGAGGGGCTTTGAGCCAGAGAGGAAGTGCCTCTAGATGGGAGTTGGAGCAATAAGCAGAGCAAGAGAAAGAGGAAGGGGAACACTCAAAATTGACAAAGGTGGGATATCTATTTGTAAGCAGATGACAGAGAATCTGAAAGGAATTGAAGGATTGAAAACCTTTTTTATTAATTCTGAAGCGCACATTTTCTACATTTACCAAAGTACTCCCTTTAGCCACAGTCCTCTCGTAATTATCATTTCCCACACAGGTAAAGAGAAAAAGGAGAAGTAACTATTTTAATTTTCAGCACTGAAAAAAGCACTCAATCTTCTGACAAAGAAACAGGTTGGAACAACTCTCCTGTCATATGTACAGTTATTTCTTGTGAACTTTTTTGTTTGCTTATTCAATAGAATTATTTATTTCTAAAAGAGGTTCATTGGGAGTTCTTGAAACATGTTGCAAATTTGTGCCAGACTGCCCTACAGATAAAATGCTCTTGGAATCATCCAATTCATGTGCTTAGTGAGGCTGTGGTAAACAAGGGGAGAGGAAAGGAGCCAGAATTTTTGCAGTTGGCAAGCAGATTTTTATGTTTTTACTTTTGTGGGGTTTGTGCTTGTTGGACTTTTTTTAACATTTGCTGAAACTTTTCAGAACATGCTCATAGAATTTTTCTCCAAGTACAGCTTTGGGTTTCATCCCTGCATAACTTACATATTTTTTTCTGCTAACGCGGGCTGTCCCAGAGGCAGATCGTATGGTCCCCTAGAGCACAGATGGGAAGAATAATCATTCCTATTGAGAAGAATCTGTGTTGAGTCTTTTATTTTAGAAAATTTGAAACAAAGTATTTTATGTAATCTTACTGGTATCCCAGAGTAAGATCATTGAGAAAGTCTATTAATTTTAATTAATAATTCAGGGCAATACTTATCATCTAGTTTTTTTCCAGACAAGGAACTACACCTCAGTCATGCACCTCCTGAAACAGCCCTCAGAGCACTCCTGAATGTGAAGTGGCAATGGGGGAAACTGTCTCCATGATGCTGCTGTGATGGAGCACCGACATTGTGCAGGAAACCCAGTCCTGGATGTAGCATGTGTCAGTTATCTGAGGCATAAACTGACTAAACCTAGCTCTACCTCTCTGTCTCTAGCCTCTTGTATTAGTTGGCTAAAACACTAACATGAACTTTTCCTGGTTTTATCCTATTAACAGGTCTCTGTACTGGAACTTGTTTTCACTAATGCAGAGCTGAGATCCTGATTCCATCAGGAGCCACCAAAATGTTTACCCCAAGCTGCAACAGGGAAGGAATACCAGTGAGATAGCCAAATAATGAAAAGGTTTTACTTCTAGATGGAGTCCAGAGGAGAATAGTATGATCTTCCATAATTAGAATTTCAGCCATGTTTCTTCTGTGACCCAAATGTTTTTGTAGCTCTCCTGAGACTGATCTTCTTAAGATCAGTCTAAATGCTACACTAAGACTTACATAAAATACATTTAAGTAGTAATAAGTGCTACCTCATATTTTTCACTGGCTGTGCTCTGCACTGCTTAAACATTTCTGCTGCCACTTGCACTGTTCACACCAAGTAACTTCAGGTTCTGTCGTTTCCCTCCTAGCAATCAGATACTGCTTTGAAGGGTGAGCCATAATGATAACAGCACCTCCAGGAGAGCTCTGTAAGAGGTTCTGGCGCCCGCACAGAGATATTGGTCTGGCTGTTCAACCCCAATCTAACCAATCTAACTGCGACAATGGTGAGGGAAGACATGCAAACAATCAGTATGATTGATAAAGCAAGCTTCAATTTATTTCCAGTCACAGTGATCTTTTATATGTTTTCCAAGCATCAAGAGTAGTTGTCTTATTCTAATTGGCTAGCTAAGTATAGATTGTCTAACAGCTTGGCTAGCTGTGACCAAGCTAATTGGTTAATTCTTGATCCCTATAATTTGCATATATCTTGCCGTGAGCTGATTGGTTAATACTTGATGCCTATAATTTGCATACCAGCTTTTTGCCTTGCAATTTCTCACATCCAGGGTTCTTCCTTGTTCTCTTGAGAAACTCTGCTCAGTTAGCAAAGAGCAGGAAACCAAGATTATAATGTTGCTACATTAATACATATTGCAATATCAACAGGAAAGCAAAATCACAGTGTTCTTGTCACATTGGTACATGTTGCAAAGCTTGTACTTGGTGGTCAGCTTTGTCCTTGCCTCATCAGCAAGGGGATTGTTTCATTGTTTCACTGCCTTGCTTCTCGAGCCATCCCTCAACATCTAACTCCTAAAGTTAACATCCTCAAAGCAATGTTAAAAACCTGAATACTAATTTGTTCTCAGATGCTAAGAGCCTTAGATGTAAATTACCTCAACTGAAGTCACATAAGTTCACCAGTTCAGGGAACTAGGTGCAACTTCTTATTAGCCAGTGAGCAACAGGATAATGTATTAAGGTGACAGAAACAAGTCTAAGTAAAACCAGTAGCAAATGACAAATCAAGTTGCCTTCCTAGGATACAGTGTTAACTACCCTGTGCTGGCCATCAAGTACCCAAACTCTACTTAATGATGTGACCGTAGGTAACAGAAGCTGGGTACAGATATGACCTGGCATATAAAACTAGTGAGAAGTTAGCATGTCCTGTACATTGATTTGCTGAACTGGAAAATCGGATTAGAGGGGGAGGGAAAAAATCCAACAAAAAACCTCCTTTATGAGATACCAAGAAGTCTTGAAAAACTCTCTCTTTTAATAGATGTAAAGGAAACTTTGGGCTTCACTTCCCTCCCAAGAACTACAGCTATCTTGAAAAAACCCTACACAGTTTTACTTTAAAGCCATATGGACTAAAAATAACATGGCCTATTTCTTTGGAAAAGGGTGTGTAAAGAAAGAAAAGAACACAACTGGGTGTTGTGTCCCCTTGGGGATTCATATCAGTGTTCCTGCTTCTATCTCTGTAAATATTTACCTGTGTTATCTATGGGGACAGAGTTGCCAAAAATCTATGCAACATTGTGTCATTATGAACACAGTAAATTAAAAAATTAGCAACAAGTCCCCCTCTACCTTTCTAAAAATCAGCAATTACATCAGAATGTGAGTGCCCTGAACCACAGTCCCTGACAAAATACAGCAGTCCCTCCTCAGTGTGATCCAAGCACAGGTGACACCATGGAGGAAGGGGCAGCAACTTTGGTTAACTGCAATTATCTGTTCCCTGTTTTTGAGGTGATAGAGGGAAAAGATGGACAAAACTTCTGCTTTTCCCTCAAATACTGCATTATCCTTGAAGAAGCCTTCCAGGCCTGAAGTAGGATAATATCTCTCTGTAGTTGCTATTGTGTATTTTATTTTTCACCAGAAAATAATGACAGGCAGTGCACATAGCACTGTTTTAAGGTAATGAAGATACAGCTCAGCACCCAGAATTTTGGGTAGAAATCAGTAATGTTGCAATAGTTGCTGCAGAATGTAGTACAGGCTTACTGGGGCTTTGCCAATGAAACTGTTGGATTTGCTCCTGCCTGTGTGGATTTACTTCCCACAAAACACTACAAATTTCTACAGATGCAGAGGGAATCATAGCCTTAGAGCAGAGACAAAGTGGTAGTGGTTGTGGTGGAGAGGGAGAGAATGACAAGTTCTTGGTATGTGTGAAGTTATTGATGGGTTCTGATAGCACAGCCAAAGGAATTTTTCCCTTTCTACATAAGTGTGGTGGCTTGATGCTGGCTGTATGCCAGGTACCCTCAAAAAAAAATTTCTTTCTCACCCTCCTCTGAAACTGGACAGAAGAGACAACATATAATGAAGGGTTCATGGGCTGAGATAACAACTGGGAGAAAACACTCATCAATTACCATCAAAGGCAAATTCATGCCCAACTTGGAGATATAAGGTGAATTTATTACCAACAAAATCAGAGCAGGATAATGAGAATTAAAATAAGCCCTTAAAAGCACCTTTCCCCCCCAATCCCTCCCTCCTTCCCACTGACAGTGCAGAAAGACAGGGAATGGCGGTTATGGTCAGTCCATTGCCCCTAATTTCTCTCGCTGCTCAGGGAGAGGACCCCCTCCCCTTTTGCACCATGCTTCTCACAGAGGCCCCCTCTGTGGCTCCCACATTCCCAAAAATCAGGCCATGCAAAATCAATACAATCAAAAAACCAAACATGCTAAATCTAAGAGTCCAAATATGTGAGAAAAAAATAAAGAGCTGTCACTTCACAACAGATGCAAAGCATTCACTGTTTATATCCATGTTTTTCCACAGCATGATACTGAAGAGACAGGAATGTAAGGTAAAAAAAAAAAAAAGTCTTTGTTGTAGGAAATTCACAATATATTATTTTAAAAAGAAAAATTAATATTGTGTCCACTGCACAATTTATTGCACTTGCCAGAGGAAGTCTCTGTGGTCACACATCTAAAAGCAAATACTTTTAATAAACACACATTGGCAGATCAATACAAATTAATTGTTTTCTGCATTATGAAATACTAACTTTATAGGTGCAATTAATGAACTTTCAAACCCTGCACTTCTTTTGTAGCTGTGTTCAAGACCAGTTTAAACTGAACCTCAAAACCTTAATCTAGTCCCCTTTCCAAGACAGGATTATTATCCAGCAGGGTTATCAAGTTTCTTGCAAACTTGTATGCCATCTTGTCTTTACACCTTATATTCAAATGCTGGTGCAATACCGTTATGAACAGAATTGTTCTTGATTTGGTTTTGAAATAGGGCTATTATGTAGTATTGCACGTGAAAGTTATTCAGGTTTCAACACACAGATTTCTCTATCTCTTTTATGATCTCTAACACCTTAATTATTTAATTCCTTTACCCCTCTTGAGCACAGTGAGAAAAAAAATGTTTGCAAAGCATCATCCAGAATTAACAGTAGAAAGCACTACAATGCCCGCTTCTGTTAAGGAGCCAACGGTGACCACCTAAAGCTCAAAGCTGTATTCTACATTAAAATCGGAAAAACAACTGGGTCATGCTGTTTTACCTCTGCTGTTGCCAGTAATTCTACTCATCCTTCTGGAGTTTGCTCCTGGCTTTACCTGAACCACTGGTCTAGTGAAAAGAATTTATTTCTGAGCAGTCTCAACAGCAGAACAGAGCTGGATATTTGAGGTTGAACGGCGGAACAGCAGTGCATGGAAAATGATGTATAAGCACAGCTGATAAGGTCTTGAGTGATAGTCATAAGGGTTAGGCTCCATAGGGTTAGGCTGTGACTGATCCTTGAAAAAACATGTAGAAAATAAATTTGCAAAAAGCTTTAATACAAGTCTCTCACAGTGCAGACTTTGCATTCAGACTGAATCCCCCGAGAGGATCCCTGTTTTACTGCAGCACCTTGGATCAGCTGCCGGCGGAAGGAGTGACTGCTCCCTCCTGTGGACTGTGCACCATCCCTCTTCTCACACTAATATTGAGTGCACTCACTAGCACGCTACAGAACAACACCCGCTGATTCTACCACCCAAAGAAAGTAGTCTGGCAAAACAGGAGAGCTCTGAACATACAGGCACACTACCAGGGGTAGTTACCGCACAGCTTTAATTTTTCTTAGATCTTTTAAACAGCTCTTTCCAGGTGCCAGGCTTTGATAAACCCCTGTGTCCCAAAGCAGGCACTGGATTCGGCAGTGAGCCTGGCTCTGTGCTGAACACACCATCTCTACATCTCCACAGGGCAGGGGTTCACCTCCCTGGGCTGGACAGACAACATCTCTGCATCTCCAAAGGGCAGGGGATCATCTCCCTGGGCTGGACATGTACCTGAATCCTCCAGTGTTGCTCCCTCTGGGGAAGTTGCAGTAGTCTTCAGTGACACAGTCACTGCAGCACTTGACATTAGCAAACTACTTCTAATATCCTTTCCATGCTGTCTCTTTCTCCACAGAGCCCATTCATCTCAAATATTTGTATTCCAAGACAGCAAGATGGTTACAGAGAGGCTCCTTGAAACCTCTACTTTTTAGTGCTAGTTTCTTCCTTGAAAAACTAGTCTGTGACTTTCCTGCACAGTGAATGTGATCTTTCTTGGCAGATAATGAGCATTTCACTACTTTCACGCTGTTGAATGCACACAGAATTTAAGTAAGTTGAAATAAACTCATTTGGTTGTCTCCATAAAAGTTGCATGAAAACATTCATAACCTTGTTACATATCAGTTTTATGTCTGTCATCTCTCTTATTTTCCCTTTCTTTAATCATTTCTTCTGCTCTTCTCCCAGTTCATCTTTCTTTTGTATTCTTTATTTTTGTTCTATTCCCTTTTATTCCACTTGCCTTTTGATCTTATTACCAGAGGGCAAGAACTGATAGTGGTGGCACAGAGAAAGCATTCAAGTTTGGAAAACAGGGGAATGAAGAGATCTCTCACATACATAATTATTGATTTATTTCATATTCTGGAACATCAGAATGAACAAAATTAATTTTTTTTCAATTACAAAGAAATAAAAGTTTCTAGTCTTGAATGATTTGGCATAAGTGAAAATATCCTGCATTTCAAGCAAGATTATCTTCTTATTTACAGAACTGCAATGTGTAAATACCATTTATTTTAAAAATATAATAGAATGAACCTTAGTTGATGATAAAAACATCAATGAAAATAATATAAAGCTTCCATCAACGCTCAGTCTTTTTTTCACATTGTGTTGAGGACATATGGTCACCATACCAATTTCTGATACTGCATAAGTTGGTGGGTCAGGCTGGATACTCATGGAACTTAACAAGCAACTACTGTGAATGACATTTCTATTAAAAGAACCTTGATTCGGATGTTATATACTTAATGAGAAAATGCAGTTTCTTCATATTAACATTTGGAATGTGTTAAAATGTTATGAAAAGTTATTTTTGTTCTACAGCAGCTTGATACAGCACCAAGCAAGCACAATGGGATCAATTAAGTTCTGCTGGACTGCCCATCTTTCTTCAGTTTTTGGTTGTAGGGCTTGAATGGATCCTTTTGTGTTCAACAGCACAGCATTTTTTCTCCATATTTTATGGATTAGCCAGCACCTTTAAAACTTTTTTTACTCTCATAAAAGCACAGAGGGAATGAATGCTCTTATGAATTCTCTTATTTATTACAAATATCTGTTTTGCTATGAGGAGGAATAAACAGTAATACACATCATAAATTCAAATCAATCTACATCTATATTTGTTCTGACAAAAGTATTAGACACGGAAGTAATGTCATCTCAGCAATCCTTTCTGGAATGCAGTTCAAGCACTGCATATTAACACAAGCACAGAATACAGGTCCACGTGGCATAGTTCAGAAAAATACAGAATATAGCCCCAGTGGAATACCGTGCTGATTAAGTCATTTTTCTTTCATAAGCCAGCCCATTTCTTTTTATAAAATATGAAACTGGGCTGCTTCATTTTGTGCAGCACTGAATATAGAACTGGACCAGAACTTTCCAACATTCAAGTTGTATCTGATTATTTTGTATTTTGGCTCATCCTTTTTAAGAGGAGACAAATGAAATTTTTTTTTCTAGATAACTTGTGTACATGCTATACTGGTTAGCATCGTACTGTTTTAAACTGAGAATTAAACTGAATGTTAATGTGTTTCCAAAAGTTGATGATCCAATGTCTTTATTGCATTGGCTATTAATTTTTCTATGTACAGCACATGAAAGAGACAGAGATGAAGGGAAGATGCATCTCGAGCTATTTCATCAAGACCAAAGTCTCATTACATGATTGAGACAATAGGAAGATGACAAAAGCTCACATCTCCCACAATGACCAAAGAGTTCCTTGGTACAATACACTTTAAAAGTTTAAATCCAATAGCAAAAAGCAGAAGCTTTACAGACAGTTGCTTTAACCAACCATTGAAAGTACACAAATGCTTGCTTAGAACAGTGCTTGCTTGTAAGCATCAGAGTACAATACACAATACTTCATTGTTAAGCTTATATAATTCTAATATCTTGCTATATATATTTTTCTGCAGTCCTAGGGTTTCTTCTTGTCAAGCCAAAGCACTAGCTATTATTTCCTGTTCTTGCTGTCTATATCTAAAGTAACTTTTTCTACTGACAAACCTTTCAGCTTTGGCTCAATTCTAAATGTCTTTCCTCTTCTGTTTCTGAGGCATTTTACAGCTTTCCCCAAAATCCTTTACTTTTAATAATTAATAATACTTTTAATAATTAATAATTCCCACATTTATTTCACCAACTACAAGTTTGACATTAACTGAACTTTAATCCTAGGCAGAACCATTATTATTATGCAGAAAACCAGAAGTTATTTAATAGAGCTGTAACCTTGTTAAGCACCTATACAATCCCTATTTTATGTCAAGAGGAATTTAATTTCCCTAATAATTGATAGATAGTTGTTTATCAGTTTCTAAGTACTTAACCAATCTTATCTTTATAAATTTTCATTGAAATACTGTACACTTCAATCTAGTTTTCCTTCCTTTAGCTGTGGTTTCCAAGATCCATTGTGAACTATTTATGTTGTTGAAATATCCTGAGAATTCACATTTTACATTTTGAGGCAACCGGCACTATCAGGTTTATGTAGAAATTAACTCTCAAAGCCATGTTTAAGGTCATTAGCCATATGTTCTTAACAGAGTGTCCTAGGTTACAATATAAAGATGTATTCTCTTCCCATCCTCAAGAGCTGTTGAAACCAGGAGGGGTATTGATCTTCCTTGTCTCCTGTTACTCAGCCCATCAATGCCTTGCCCATGACTCGGAGATAACTCCCTCTGGGAGTCATTTCTGTTTGATGGACCCACCGCATGACTGATAGAATGATACCTGCCCATTGTGAGATTGTCCGCCCAGGGGGGAGGAGCTAAGCATCCCCACCTGGATATAATCTGGGTTTTGGGACAGAACAAGCAGCCTTCAGAGGAAGACTTACACCCTTCTACAGGATCACTGCCCCAACCGAACTATGTCTGCCACTCCAGGAGGGCTGCAGCCACCATTCCAACTGGGCTGCTACCAACACCCTGACCAACAGGGTGTCAGATTGTATTCTGACTCTATCAGTGTTTGGTTTTTTTTTTCTTGTATTATTGCATGGGTTTTTTTGTTTTGTTTTGTTTTTTTTTCTTAATAAATTGTATTTCTGACTTGGAGTCTCTCACTGGTTTTGCTTTCAAACCAGAACACAGAGAAGCAAATATTTTTGGCGTGGTTTCTGTCCCAAACTTGATGTTACTTATTTGCATGGCAAGTTACTGAAACTGAATGAAGAACTACAGAAATGCTGGAGACATTCTTAAAAATACAAAATTACTTCATTAATAATATCTGCTATTCTTAAAGAAGCAGGACAAAAGAACTGTCACTGGGTTGTGTATGCCTGTTCCATGGTGATATTTTATTGGTCATTCATTCAAAGGAACTGATATGAATTTTACTTTTTGGTTCCTAGGGAGCTGGTAGACGGCTACAAGCTAATTTTTCTTCATGTTATTTTTTGACTTATAAGGAAGAAAATTCCCTCAGTTTAGTGTATTCTCTATCAACTTTGTACTTGTTCTCAAGTGAAACTCCTTTCATGCAGAAAGTGCAGCCTTGGTACCACACAGACCCAATCAGATTTGAGAGTAAGACACTTGAGTATTCCTGTTCATTTTCCATATGGCAACTCATATTCACAAGGTCAAATAAATCAATAACACAAGACCACTTCTCATCACAGCATCTGCTGAAATCTTAGCTTTTGAATTGATTGCGGCACCTTTGGCCTAAAACAAGAAAATTGCTTGTATTTTCAGACTTCTAACTTCAGACCTCTTCTCCCCCCAACCAAAACCCACTTGGCACACAGCCAAAGTCTAACTTTATTCTGCAAGTACTCTTTGAGTACTTCTTAATTCTCACTTTCTTTAGGCAACTTATTCACTTGCTAGGATTGTATGGAAAAGTGTATTTTGAAATGAAGTAAAAGACACGGCATAGAAAAAGGACAATATTAGGAAATTAGATAATTAGGACAAGAGGATTGAAAAAATGTGGGGATTTCCTTCTTTT
>VYXF01000379.1:0-53056 GCA_013397295.1 Polioptila caerulea
AGGAAAAGGGAAAAAAAGAAAGATGACTTTTCATTTAGGTAAATTGTGATATTTGGCAGCTTTCTGAAGGATTTTCAGGTTTTGCACTATGTAAGTAATTCAGATAAAACCAGGGCTTTAAGCTTTAAACCATAAGCTTTCTTTTGTTTGGTGCTGACAGAGCATCTATTTCCTGCACTTACCAACAGGTGCCAAAGCTGGTTGCAATAAATAGCTGCCTTCTCATAAGACAAAAAGTAAGAATAGGATTGTATTAGTATGCAAATGTTTTTCATTTATTCATTATAGTCTTTCTGAGATTTGAGCCTCTAGAGACAATTTTGTGTTTAGACCAGAAGAAACTCAGATACTTAAAAGATATGCAAATACTTTATGAAGTGGACTCAAAACACCAAATGACTTCAGAAATAGCTCACAGTCTATTGGAACCCTCTAAGTATGGGATTATACTGCATCTATTGCAGGAAGTAAAGCAGACTTCAAAAAAACTTGTGTTCTTTTAAAATAAATAAATAAATAAACAAGGGTTTCAAAATACTTTAGCTATAAATAAGCTATTTATGATTAAGTCCAGAATCTTTCAGGATTTCTGGTGTACCAGGTTAATCAAGGTGGTTTCATGTGCACAGAAATGTTCAAAGGTTGATAGTGACAGGTCTTCCTATTGCTGGCAAACTGCAGGGTTAATAAGAAATACTGTGAGCTTTTGTAATTACGATTAGAGCATAACTGAATATTTTAAAATAATAATAATTTTAATCCAAGGTAAAAAAAGCAAACCCTACAGAAGAGTATTTTTCCTCGGCTGACAATTTCCACAAGATATGTTTTTAGTGTATGTAGGGCTCTCTCAAATTTGATGACTTCTCATTTTTATGAGTGAGGGAAGGCTGAGAAGCAAATTTACTCCTTGAAGTAATTGATGGAAAAAGCAAATGCTTAAAAAATCCCACCTAAATTAGGCTGAATAAATCTTATCTCTGAGAGGGGTCTGAGCCACAGATTTTCAGAGATATCAGGCAGTATCTTCTTGCACAAGCTTTGGATTCAGTGCAGAAGAGCACATGGAGATCTGACCCACTGCATATTTGCCCTGTATTTCTTTGCTTTTTGGAGGGGTTTTGCTGGGTTTCAGTGCTCCAATTCTTGTTTGACCTAATTGCACTTAAATTCCTTTTGATCTTGAAAGAGACTCAGCTACAAAGGAAACAAAATAACATTGTTAAGGAACATCCATGTTCATAAGGAAATGGGTGTAATTACATTGCCTGAGTGATATGAAAGAAGACTTTTCAAAGTAATATAGATTGCATTAGGGAAAACAGATCCCATGGCCAATCTGCCCATGTATTTTATTATGTTGGGTTTGGTTTTTTTCTTTTCAATTCTGAGTGCACAAGCAAGAACATGAGAAGCCAGGAAAATAGCACCATTTTTTTGATTCTCCATACTAAGGCCTGGGGGAATGTGAGCAGCCAGGGCCACTTTGCTGGTGGGAATAGACACAATCCTTGAGCAGAGTGTGACATCCTGGCACTCTCCTGCCAAACACCGCTGCTTTCAGATCAACCCTGCCCCTGTTTCTTGATCATTTCATTTTGGGAAGTGAAAATAAATGAGTCAAAATAAAGAAAAAAATGGATGCAGATGCTGCTGCTGACTGATCTTTTTGAAGTTTGTACAAGCACAGCTGGCAGAAAATACATTTGTGTTCAGCTCAGGATGAGAGAAATGCTGTGGATGAGCTGGTGCTCAAGGTCAGTTTGGACAGGGCTTTGAGCAATATGGTCCAGTGCAAGATGGCTCTGCCCATGGCAGGGGATTTGGAACTGGGTGACTTGTGAAGCTCCCTTCCAACCCAAACTGTTCTGTGATTCTGAGATTCTATGAGTGGGGCTCAGAAGAAGAGCACAGCTCCATCCCAGGGTGTCCCAACATCTATATTTCCCACACAGACATTGCCTTGCCAATTTCTTGCGGACTTTTAACAATGTTCCCACCTTCGTCCCTTTCCTAAAAAAAGTTTCTCTCTTTTTCCCCTTCTTGTCATTTTCTCCTTCCCTGTCTGTTGTGCTCAGTTCCCAGCAGCACAGCTCTGTCTGAGGGTTATTCCTTGCTGAAGTAGTGCAAGAGCTATTCTTTGCCTAAATGAAACTCCACTAAATCTGGCAAACTCCTGCAGAGTGTTTCTGTTTATGAGCTGGCATTTGCTGCTCAGGAAATACTTCACTATAAAATCTGCACCCAGCTGTAGATACCATAGTCCTTTATATTTTGTTTTCAAGCTCTGATCACCCTTCCAGGCCCTTGCCTGAGCAGGCTGGGGGAGGAGAAGAAAAAAATGACAGAGTTATCTTTGTTATTTATTTTTTTGCTAGCAGAGGAAAATCTAACAAAGGCAAAAGAAACCCCTCTGAGACCATTTTAAGAGCTATGTATCATTGAAGGGCAATGCATCCCTAGCTGGTGTAAATAAAGGAGGGAAATACAAACCACTCAATATGGTTCCAGTTTAATATAACTCCTGCAGCATTAATGAAAATTATTTCTATGGACACTCGTTTGTTATGAAAAATCATCCCTTGCAAGTTTTTTTTCTTTTATAAGACTAAGCCAAACAACAAAAAGATTTGTCTCAGTTATTTTGCGTGGGCTTTTAGTGTTTGCTCTCTTTCTTCAAATGCTGCATGGTGTGAAAAAGTAAAACTTTGACATCACCTACAGCAAGTTGAGATGAGCTGAGTAACTGTAAAATCATGAAGATAATCTCACTTGACATGCAAATTGTGCAGCATAACCAGGGAGAAAGCTTGTTCATCATTTAATCTTGGAAAATGCAATTTGGGCTGCTGTAACTGGAGCTTTCCAAGAGATAAATTTCTCAAAATGATTAATATCTCTGGCAGAAAATTATATCAGTAATATGTGTATAGCATAAAGGAGGCTTGGAGTAATGTAATTCTGTTCAAATTTTTATTTTTTTTTCATAAAAGGGAAGGGTAGATTATGCCATCTAGTTAAGCCTTTACATATTCTAAAGAGAAGCAGTATATTCAAATTCTAAACTCTGCTTATAATAGGATAAATTTGTGCTGGCAGGTTTGCAGGCCCTCAAGGTAGTGGTTTAAATGAAAAAACAACATTTTGGAACGGGGAAAAATTTTAAAATCCCAGCAAAAGAAGATTCTGAGTTCTTAAAATTGCATTTTGCCCTGCAAAAACTGTTGATACTGCTGAAAGCCTAAAGGAAATAATTTGACGGTTCTTTTACATTTTTTTATTTATTTTTTTTTTTTCAAAGAACAGACCTTACTAGTCCTAAACCTTTAATGCTGATGTAGAAGCTTAGATGAAATTGCAGAAACTATTTTTTTGTAAATAACATGACTAGTTTAAAATTAATTCCCCTGAAATCATAGATCTACTTCAGCATTTATTTGGAGAGGACCTTCAGAATCCAGAGGGATGACCCGGACCTTAGGATTTTTAAGAGGGTTTTTTAAATGAACAAAAGGATTATTGCATTGGACATGTGAGGTTGAAGGCCAGGTGTCTGTGGGATACTCTCTGTTTTACCTGAGTTAATTAGCTATAGTACTTATTTGTCAAAGAGCAGGTAGATATTCTTTGCCAATTATTTAACACCATTAACAAATGATGAGATAATAGGGCTGTATCACTTTCTCCCAGGTTATTAGTTTCACTTAATAATTAATTATAGAAATGTAAATTCATAATTTGTACACTGCATAATCATGTCTTCCATACACAGGAAACATAAAACTCAGTAAATCTTTCCCCAGAGTGATCCTGATTTGTACTGGTGGGTGAGAAGGAAAGTCAGGCCTGACATTGCTTTCACCTCTTTCACACAGACAGTGCTTCAAAGTGCCCCCAATAAAAGCCCAGTGCCCTGATTTAGTGTCTCAAGCACCCTGGAGAAACCTGGGATGATGACTGTGATGGTTGTGGTTCCTCTCTGCCACCAGCCTGGTCAATCTCCTATTTCTTCTTATTTCCCTTCAAGGAACTACAGGAACTCTGATGCAGATCCATCAAAAAATTTCTTTAGTAAATATTAACATTATAATGTCTTTAAACAGCACCAAATTGCTAAAAACTAAACCCAGGACAGTTGCCAAGATCCACATTCATTTGTTCCTTGCTAATAGGTTAAATAATGGAGGAAGGACAGACAAGACTGTAGCTCCATTTCGGCCCATCTGATTTCAACATGGTGATTTCTGCTTGCAGATATCAGTCACAGCAGTTCCAATTTTAGACCAGCAGAGCCAAATGGACCGAGTGTGAGATTGGAAATCTGGTTTTTAAAGCTTATAAGTAATTGGCTGGATTTTTCTCTGGTGCAGTTTGTCCCAGCTCTACTGAAGTTGTATTACCTTCAGCACATTGAATGAAGTATAGAGCTGTAATTCCCATGAACCTTTAACATAAAAACCTGTATGAACCATTACAATTTTGGACAAAAGAAAGATTTATCACTGGGGAAAAAGGCATGGAGTTAAGAAACGGAGGCACTGGCAGTATACTGTGTTTGCACCTTCAACTATAGATGTGCAGGTAACAAACAGAAATAATCTCTGTCTGTGTGCAGAAAGGGTGTCTTCCCCTTTCCACCTGGCTCGTGTGACCAGTTATTAATCAAACTGTGTCAGCTTCATCTGTAAATTTTGCTCCCTTTTATGTTTGAATTTTCTGAAGAGCAGGATCTCGTGCAGCCCCTCAGATTGAATTGCGGAGCATGTCAGTAGAGCCATGTTGACTGGAATGACCTCTGCTTTGAAAGGGAAGGAGGTAATTGGGTTTCCAAATTCAATCCTGCATCTGACATCAATCAGTTGTCAAATTTCATTAACTCTCACACTCTGGGTTCCAAGAAGATTGACTGTACATGCCTGTATGGCTGGGAAAGCTCTGAAACTCTGACAAGCCTTGATAACCAGAGCTGCTCCAGAGAATGTCTTTAATAAATGCTCTCTCACTTTTCTGTATGACCCAGAATTCTTCAAGTAAAGGCTATTATCCAAAAATAAAAATATTCATATACAAAAAAATTAATATATATTTGGATATAGGCATATATGGAGAGTTGTCACTCTGTAGATAGATTATATATACATATATAATACATACACACATGTAGGTACATAAACACAGTTCTGCATATATCCATTTTTAAAACATCCATTCCATTCTAATTCAATGCAATCTAATCCAAACATAACAAAGTCCCCCTGAAAGGGAAGTCTCCTATAACTTGCCAGAGGAATGGACCCACAACACCCATTGTGTTGTGGAGAAAAAAAGTTCTGGTGTCCCTGTTTTTCAGCACAGAAAGAGCCAGAGGAATTGTTAATAACATGCTAAAAATAGTCTTGAGTTTAAAAGTGTGCTTTTCAGGTAGGCAAAGATTCACAAAGCCAGAACAAGATACCCTGGGCCAGGTGTAAAAATAATTTGGGCTTTAAGAAGGAGAACACTAATACCAACTTGACAATATGGATTGTTATTGAAATCTGTTTTTCTAACACTGTAAGTAATGTGCTGTCATGGACCTGAAGATTTCTTTATTATTTGAAAGACATTATCAGAACAAAATATTAGGTAAGGGTAAATATATCAAAGGAGAAAAAAAAAAACCAACAAAACAACTGAAAAGCTATTTTCAGGTTCCTGCTGCCTCAGTGCTGCTACCCAAACACAGATCTGTTTTTGGAAGAGTTCTGGGCTCCAGCAGGAGATAATCACAGCTTATGCTGGACATCTGTGGTCCTCAAAGAACTGCTAAAGCTTTGGGTGTGGAAATCAGGTGAGCAGAAAATAAGCTTTTAACTTCCTAAACCAAGTGCTACCCAATTAAGAAATATTAGCCCCTGTTCAGTATCCTTGCATAATTTGTTGAGAATTTAAAAATTTTAGTATATTTTTGTGGACTTGGTTGCCTACAAAAATTCACACTGAAGGACATGCAGTGACTCCCAGCTTTGTCTGATGTCATAAATAAGATCATTAGATATTTTTTAAACGTCTGATTTCCTCTAATTTTTGTTAATATTTTATTGTCATATTCTTATCTTTAAAGTTTATTTAATTTGCTGTTATACCACCCACAGTGGTCGTTTGTTCATTCTCTTTCATCTCCCCCTGTATCCCACAAGAATCCAGAGTCAAACTCCTGCCACAGTTCTATTTCACATAAGTAGCTGGCTGGAACAGCAGAGCTATAAATTTTATGTGCTCCATTTGCATCACCAAAAATCTTGGAAACTCAGCTGTGCACATTGTTTGCTCAGTTGTATACGTGCCAGCAGCCCAGAACTCATTTTAAATTATAGTTATGTTTATGTATGGCAACGAGTGCCTGTTTGTCCCTCCTCACCAAAAGTTGTGATTTTATTTTTGATTCCCTGGTTGTTCTGGAAATACTTTGAGGGTTTGTGTAAGCTAGAATACATTTGAAACAATCAATCCAGTTAAACACATGGCAAGTAGCACTCCTCCAGTAGTTGCTGTACTGCATCACCTTTCTCCTTCAGCCTTTTCAATACCAAGATCTTCTCACAAGGAAAGAGAGCCATAACTGGGGAAAAAAGTATGTTAGTGATTAAGATATTCATTATAAATTCTATACACGTTGGTTGTTTGCAATGATTTTGTTTTTCCACTTGTTCCTCAGGCAGTAACAGTAAATTTGGGTGCTTGTGACATTTCTGCAATTCTAACTTTGGATGAGGCTCATACCATATATTGCCTTATAAATACTGACTTGCTGTAAGTCCCATGTGTGCCTCTCATGTAGAAATGAAATAGACAGAACAGTCATTATTCAACTTAATTTGCAATATTTATTGCCCTTGGTGGATAGGAATGTATTTGTTAACACTCACAATAAATGACCTCTGGGGTTCAGAGATGCATTATGTTAGGAAAAACTTGCAAGGAGTAAATAATACCCTTCCCTTTCTCTCTATGATTATTTCTACAGTGCCACTGTTGTGTCCTGTACCTAAATTTAATTCATGCTAAACTGAAGGATTCTTGCTCATGCTATAGTGTGAAACAAGGGTAACATTTGTGTAAATGCAGTGAGAAAAAGAAGGAACTCTATGACTTGCCCTGGTGACATTCAGAGGAAAATGCCTCCAAGGACCAGCTGTAGAGTAAATGTGCCATAATCTTGGGCAGTGTAAATGCTGCCTCGTGCTTGGGATGAGGAGTTCATTATCACTCAGAGGCACGTGGAAAAGTGAACTGCACAAGCACAGCCACAAGGTCGGAGGGTCAGGTCCCTCATCATGAACTGGAAACCACAGCAGAAGCAGAAGCAGCAGTAGAGTGGCAGCTACACACCTGAGAAAACAGGCAGCTCTCCCAGTGTTTTCCTGTTATTGAAAGCCCTGTCATTTCAGTGGCCAGAGCGAAAATATTTTAATATTTTCAGATCAGACCGAAAATGTCAGATGATTAGATTATGTGTAAAACTGTATTCCACATTCATAATTCATAGATTAGTACATCTAGTACTAAGCTTCCCAATAAATGTCAAGAGAAAGAAAACGTTATTATTTTATTTTAGAGCTGAAAATGGAGTGATAAGTTGACTTTCCTGAGGTCCCCTGGGAAGACTGTGCTAGACATGTGTATTTTCTCTGAACTATTCATGCCAACTTTCCCCATGTTTCTATGGAGTAAGCCTAATTTTTATACTTTTATTTACCCTTTAAAACTTCTTCCTTCCAGTCAAAGGACACATATCAGAAAGAGATAATGAGAAGAAAAATTAATGTTGGAATTATGGAGACAGACTCCAGTAGGTGCAGTCCCCTCTGGATATTTTGCACTTGCTAACAAAGGGTAAAAGTTCTGTCAAACAGGAGTACTAATTATTTGATAGGCAAAAGAGGCTGATTTAAGAACTGACAGAGAAGTTGGATGTGATATTTTAAGGTTATTTTAAATTAAATATTAATAACCTGGAAATCAAGAGAGGGGGGAAGAGAGTTTCTGTGTTAAACACAAAATAGGAAAACAGGTTTATTCTTGAAAGAAAATTCTTAGGATACACTTCATAACTCCTGATGTTTTTCAGAAGAAAAGAAAATCTCAGTCTCACAGAAATTCCTGCTGCAGAAGGTAATTTTATTCAACTCATAAATACTTATAACAAAGATTTTTGCTTGGCCAATTATCCAGATATTCATTTCACAGGAGATAATGAAGTATGTGGTAAATGTTTCAGCTGATCTTATTTTAACATTTCACCAATCGTGTGACAAAATGCCATCCATAAAATCTTACATCAGGTTTTTTTATTGGTGTAAAAAAATGATACCTCAAAACATTATGCATGCTCATGGATGAGAGTCTAAAATCAAAACCCATAAAATGTGTTATTGGAGGTTATGTTTTTCATAAATGGCAGCTGTGCTCTCCTCCCATAATGTTGCTGCCAAAGCAAAGTGAGATAATAAAACCCATTTTTCTTTGGCTTATTTTCTTTATAAATGATATAAAAAGAAGTCATACACTTATTACCTTATTGAAATGCTTTTTAAGATTTGATATTTGCAGAGAACTACAAATTGTCCTTCCTGTCTAAGACTCAGAGTGGCTGACAAATGAATCTGCAGGCTTGTCTCTCTTTGACTGTTAGACTGTATTATTTGCTTTTAATTCAAAATATGGATATTGTAATTATCTGAGGAAACTGTAATACATTATTGCCTACATCTTTCTCCAAAGCAGTTATGCAGAATAATTGAGAAAGTAGAAAAAAGCCCTATAAATCTAAAGTGCATAACCCTACCTGTTAATTTATACCAAAGAAAACATTGTTTCATTAAAAAAAAATCAGTGTATAAAATAGATAGGAAAATAAGTGACAAGTGTCTCTAAAATCAGCTTGGATACAGCTAAATAAACCTTCCTTCTCTGACTCTGAATTGCCATTATGTATAAAAAAGTTCTCCAGCTCTGGCTCATCTAACTGCATTTTGGAGCATATTTGGTGCTGTATTTTCTATTTCTGTGCTATGACATAAAAGTAGAAACTTTGCTTCAACCCTCACAGGTCCTAACTGGTTTTGTCTGATGAAATTTTATTTGGTGGGAATATACTATAGAGATGGATCTGCCATAGCATTTATAGCCCTTGAAATTCGGGTGTAGTTGCTCTAGAGAAATACTCAATTTCTGTTTCATTATGGCCAAGTGTAAGAGCATAGTGAGCTCATTGGAACTCGACAGAGCTCATTGTTGAGAGAGCCAAATTCAGAGCAAAAAGTCCTCCTGTTTATAGAGTGTACAAGCATCACCTTACCCTCATCCCTGTGCTTCTCTGGAGAGACTTTTCCTGGTAGCTCTTTACTTTCTCACTGTTCTCCTTTCCAGCTTTTCTGACCTGATTTTCTCCCTTTTATGGTCCCATTCTTCTCACTCCTGGAGTCGAATGTGGCTGCGGAAAGACTGAGCGCTGGATGGGAACTTCATTGCCAGCTGTGACAGGGTCATTGCCTGGCTGTCTCTGCAAACATCCTTTCTGATCTTTACTAACGAACAAACTCACTTAAACTGAGGTCAGTCTGCATTTCTAGAGAGCTGAAGCAGATGCAGATTGTCCTCAGAGAGTTGTCTAAGGGACACTTGAGATGAGCATGTTCACAAGATCAGTGATTCATTTTGCTGTTTCAGAAATCCACCCCAAAGCCATCTCATGACTTTTACAGACTTAAAACTGTCAAAGGAGTCCTATGGCCACCTGGAGAAACCTGACAAAGCTGCTTCAGTCTAGAGGGATAAACAGAAATAAGCATCAATCCCTCCCACCACTGCATTTTGTAATGAGTTACGTATGAATGATCTCTTTTTTTGTTTTGCCGTGGGCAGGGACATCTTCCTCTAGACCAGGTTCTCTAAGCCTCACCCAGCCTGGCCTTGAACACTTTCAGGGGTGGGGCATCATCATGTGAAAAGTGATTTTAGAAGCCAAATTCCTTAATTTCAGAGGCCTGGTTTTGGTAGTGTTAAAAACTTACCCACTGCATTTCCTGAGGTGTAGCAGCACCAATAGTGAGCCAGTGCTTGGGAATCACAGGAATTATATTTCACACCAGCCTCCAGGTCTGAGGCTCTAATTAGACAGCTGAAATGTGGCTTCCCGTGGTTTGTCCTGCTCAGCCAAACTGCTGGGCCAGTGTCTGCTTTCTAAAAACTTAATTTCTTTCACCAAGCCTGTTAAATGTAAAATGACCTGAATTTATAAAGCTCTCATGACTTGCAGTTCTGGGTTGAATACCTCGTGTCCCGTGGTTATTTATATAGCATTGAAAGAGCCGTGGGCAAGATTGTAAGGCAGCACTCCTAGAGAGCCCTCATAAAGAAGGGATGTTCATCTCATCTGGAAATTGCTGAGAACAAAAGGAAAAACATATAAATTATATTTAATGGTGCCTGGAAATGCGGTGTGCTAACAATAGAAGAATAATCCCTCTCTCATGCCTCCCTTCCGTGCTTCCTCTGTAACATCCTCAGCAGTAACCTCGGGCTGGAGCAGCCTTTGCAGCACAGTTGGGATAATGCTGCCAGAAACAACCCTTGCATTTGCTTTTCCTTTCAGGAATGAGCAGGCTTTGTTTGTCTGAGCTGTGTACTGGGACTATTTGTGGAATGTCTTAAAACTTTCAAGAGAGACCTTCCCCATCTAAACCAACCAGAATAAAGCATCTGTTAAATTTAATTTCTGCCAAAAGAGTGATTTACCTTTTACTTTACTACACCAGTAAAATGGATGCTAAACAAATGTTGAAAGGTCACAGATGGAATTGAGGGAAGGTTTTTTTAATCACTTAAAAAAGAATGAAAGTAGTCTGCACATGTGGATAAATGCATTGGTTTTTTTTTTTCCTTTCTACAGTGTTAGGTGTCACATTTCTATGATCTTCAGCCCTGCAGCTTTATGTTATTGTTGTACAAGGATGTACATCTACAAAACAAGAACTGACTGAGGTTTTTAATGCAGGCTGAGGTGTGAGATGCCACAGGAAGGACATAAACCCCCACTGCCAGTAGACATCTGCTGCCCCTCAGCTGGTGGGAGTCCAGGACTGCCACTGCTCCTGCACCAAGAGCAGATCCCAGCAGGGATTTGGAAATTGTGCCACCAAATGGCTCTGCCTGCTCAGACATTCTCCACAGAATGCTGCTCCCATGGTGGCTGTGGGATTGTTTTAGGACCCCTTCCCTTAAGAAGCAAGGCTGGAATTGCAACTCTTGACTGGAGTTTGGTATAACTGAGCTTCTCGCTGTCAGAGAAGACAAGAGTGAATAAATCAATGATGTATTTGCAACAGCCCAAACATATCAGAGGGCTGCACGGGCTATGCAGATGTGCCAGACCAAGCAGGGAAGGTGAAAATTGTTTTGGAGCTGATTGATCTCAATAGTTGGTCAAGACACAGCAGTGAAGAGGCAGTAAGAAGCAAAAAGATTTAGGACTTAATCAGCCTGAAGATGTCAAGATTTATACCATTAAAAATGCAATATTTAGTTATTCACTTTCAGATCTGTACTGAATTAATAACTAAGCAGATCTATAGCCTTTTTTTGGCTGTCAACAATGGAAAAATCAGCAACAAATACAAGATCTGCAGGTAGGAGAAGGTAAAATTTAAAAGAGGATCTTGGTTTATAAATTCAAGGCAGGTTTGACTGATGAGAGAAGAGTATAGGCAGGCACTGGCAGGAGAAAAAAAATAATGCTGAAAGTATGATGGATTTTTTGAGGCACATTACAATGAAAATAGTATAAAAAATTAGTTATGAAAAGAAACATTCACAAACATTTTCATTATCGACTTTGGATAAGTTCTGATGACAGACAGAAAATACAAAGGGGAAAAAATTACCTTCGTGGGAAGATGTGAGGGAATAAAATATTTGATTAAAAAATGTCTTTCAAGAATGTGGATCCTTCACTGAAGAGTGCAAACAGGGATGTGTTTTCCTAAAATACCCTTTGTAAAAGTTAGTGGATTCAGAACTATGTTAATTTCTTTTAATTTGTGTGGGAAAGAGGAGGAAAGTTGATAAAGTTTCAGCTTTCTCCACAAAGACCTAGTAATCAAAGTTCATTAGACTATCTATCTTACAGTAATTAATGTGAAATGAGAGCAATTAATGATCCTTCATTAATGAGTCTGTTAGATTAGTAAGTTTCTATTTTTGTCAGATGCTATTTAACATGTTTTAAGACAGATTTTTTTTTTTTAAACTTCAATCTTCACAAAATTCCAGCTGGCAAAGGTTTGGAAATAGGAATTACAGCTGATCAAGTTTTTCTTTTAAAGCGAAGGGTCCTGACATTGATGGAACAGATATCTGCTGAATTATTTTTATTTTGAGGTTTTAAGTTCAATTTTTTAGGGTTCAAAGGCAATCAGGTGCTCACATATCAACAAATTGTTCAAATTCCACTTGTGCCTTTCATATTTTTACTTCTCCAGCTAAATATGTGCTGAGAAATAAAAGACATTTGAAATCCCCACTCAAGGGGAAGCTGAGCTACTCTTTGGAAAGAATTATTATAATGTTTGCAAAGGAGATTGAGGGCCTCAGATGAAAAATAAAAGACAAGTGCAAATTATAATATCACAATTCCAAGCTTTTAGTATAAACACCCAGTTAAAAGAAACTACTCATTAAATGACTGTTTTCATGTTTTTTTGCTGAATCTGGATATTCTGTTGCTTTTTCCATTATTGGCAGCAGAATTGGGGTAGAATTTCTAAGGTGAGATTTGACCCTTTCATCTCAGGTGATGTGAAAACTCTTTTTCAAAAATCAGAAAAGCTGTACTTGCATATTCATTAGTCATAATGATTTACCAAACAAAGAGCTAATTTTTTCCATCATCACCTTGTTCTTTGCATAGTCCAGATGGAAATTCTGCTGTTAGCTCTCTCTATCCATGAGTGCAAGGCAGATGCACACTCTGCAGAGAAAAAATTATAAGGGAAACTCCAATTTCATTCTAATTTTACTGAAAATTAAGACACAGCCTGTGTGGGAGGATTGGTGAGTTTCCTACAGTGTTTTTAATCCTACTCACTTAATGGCAAAAATGTGTGCATGAGAACTTGATTTCCAACAACGCTGTGATATTCCAAGAGTGTAACCAAAGCTGCAACTCAAGGAAACATGGACATGTTTAAGCTTCATTATTCTGTAAAATGCAACAGTCACTTTGTTTTCACTCAGTCAATTAAGCTTAAGCACATACTTAATTGTTTTCTTAACTCAGGGACCAAATAGCCTCAGTTCTTAATGGCAAAGTGAGCAATTGCAGCCCATAGCTCCTGCAACAGCAAAAGTGTGTTTATGAACAAAAGATCAATGATTAGGAGAAAACTATTGGGGAAAACCATCCCTTTTATTGATCCAAGATTAGTGTCAGCTGTTAAAATAGGGAAATTTGAGCACAGTAAAGCATTAAAGATTTGGAAATGCCAAGGCAAGGCAAGTTGTCTGCTGTAATTCACTGCTGACAGGGATGCTGCTCCAACCAAAGTTATGTGTACCAACAAATCCTCCAGGAAATGTTGCAGCCAAGTCTTCACTTGTTCTGCAGTAAGATTCAGTCCAAAGGGGCGTGGAAAGTCAGCAGAAAACTGGAGGAAGGGGAACAGCAATATTGTACAATGTGAGAAAAAAAGGAGCTCGAGGCTGAAAATACTAAGCCTACAAAAATTTTTCTTTGATGAAAATAATTCTTCTCTAGCCCAGAAAACCTGTGAATAAAAACAAGTCTGAGGTTGGAATCTCACTGGAAGTCAACAGTTGATTACCTATCTCTAAAACATGTTGTCATGCCCTCTATCAGTCTAAATGTCAGCAGGCATTATAAACCCCTCAGAAATATCTTTTTAATTTCCTGGGTGTTCAGAGCACTTCCACTGAGAAGGAATTTTATACTGAAATAATGAAAAATTTTAAGGCCATTTTTGTAAAGTTTTACAATACATCTTCCTTTTTTTCATTCCATCTCCTTCTATAAACTTTTACATATAGTCTCAATATAAAGGGAAAAATGTTGAGAGTATACCACAGCTGGCAGACTCAGAATTCATCTGAACTCTTTGTTCTGCAGTCATCTTCAAAGATGTTATTCTTTTTATTCCTAAATACTGCTCATTCTGAATTTTTATGTCAGATGAAAACTGCTATGAAACCGCTTGTTTTAAATATTTGTATTTATCTTTTTACATGCAGTATTTAATTTGGATCCTTCCTTTATTCATATGGTGGTATTTGCTTACTTATTTTCTGATTATTGTTAGTAATGATATTTGTGATAGCAGAACTTGCACTGTGGGAGTGTTTCTTGCTAGGTCAATAAATTTCAGCCCACAAAATTCTAGACAGCAGATTTTGCAATAGAAAACTTTATGACATAAAGATGAGTTGTTTTATTGGAAAAAAAATATTTAAGTTTTTTTTCTTGCCCAATTCCATAGGTGGCACAATGACCACAAAATATTTAGAGAACAGCTCTGTCAGACTGAGAGGTTTTGCTGATGCTTAGAAAAAAACAAAAACAAACAGAAGTTGAACAACTGGAAGAAATCTGTCCAAAATATCAATACAGGTTATTTTGCTCCATTCTTCATGGGGCCATCTAAGACAGTAAATAATACCTTCTTAATTTCCTTTATGGCTATATGGTAATCACCAATTCTTATAAAAAGAGACAAACTAGAGAAAAAATTGTCATCTCTTTGAACTCAGGGTGCATCTACAGGCAGGGAATGAGAGAAATGTTTGTTTTTATCATCTAATGATCACTGGCCCTAGAAAAGCCTGTTCTGTTTGGGCTCTGGAGGTTCTGATGTTTGGCCTTGAATCATCCATGAGAATGACCTGACTCCTCTGAGCTGATACATCTACATTTTGTAGAGCCTGTTTTACTCAAAGTTGTTAAAAAGTTTGATGCATAATAAATATTCACTTCATTTATTTGAGTGAATCTCCTAGAAATCCAACCATGACATTTCCAAAGCACCCCCCAGCTAATCATGGCCTAGACAGCCACCTCTCAACTCTAAATTGCTTTGCAATATCGTGTTATCTGCATAAAATTATGTCTTATAAATGGTGTAAACCTGTAATTATTGAAAAAAAAAGCAAAAATCAAGCCTATGAACATTCCAGTTGCTGCTCATGTCTACCTCTCCACAGTGTAGAGTGGGTTCTTATGTCTACATGGATCTTCAATTAATGTTTAATATTAATTATGCTTAGAATTGAAAATGTGTAATGTAAGTCATAATTACATTGTTACTGAAAAGTTATGAAATTTTTCAATTTTATTTCTGAAACATATTTTTTTTAAATAATATGTATTCTTTGACTTGCCATGCACAACAGAAAACATCTAAAACACCAAAAAAACCCAACAGAAAAACCCAAACTAACAAAAAAACCCAAACCAAACAAAAAAAATCCTGATGCAAATTTTCCATTTATTACAGTAACAAATTCCTCTCTAAAGAAAACCCCTACAAGTTTGTGCCAGGACACAATTGAATAATGTGTAATCAATCCATAGGCAAAATGTCTTTCTTTGCTTCAGTCACTTTTGGAAAATTAAACAAATAATTGGCTTTTTCCAGCCACTAGCTGGCTTTGCATTTTCCTGGGGTGTTTCTCCAGCAGTGACATTTTTCTGAAAAACCACAAGGCCTTTAAGTATTGCAACAAACCCAGTGGTCTGACAAGCAGGTGGATTGTAGCACATCTCAGCCAATCTCAGAGGGCTTCCTTGAGACACACAGGACTAACACTGAATTCTTAAATTCCCAAATCCAGATATGGTCCAACCCTTTTTACACACAGCTCAAGAAATCTTTTAGAAGTTGAGCTTGTTTACCTTAACTCAAATGGGAAGATTGTTACAGTCTTGCTGCTTTGATCTTTAAGTATTTTTTTACTCATTACCAGATTAAATACCATTAGATTTTTTTTTTATTTACCTTCATGATTTCTTTAGATTAATGGAGGTGGGTGTTCCCCCCACTCCAGAGTTTATGTTAAGGTTTTTTTCCTGTAGACAATAATCACATCCTCTTTCCATTCGAGCTTTCCTAAGCTAAAGAGGAAGGAGTCATTTTGGTCTCCCATTTTCAGATTTTTCATCCCTTAGATCATTCTAATATACTTTTCTGTAACATTTCCTGTGAACACTCTCAGCCTGTGTTGCAGAGGACATACCACCCATGTTTCTCTGTCCCTTCACCTCCTGGTAGGTGACACTTTAATGGATGATGGGGTTGATGTTCATGTCCCATAATCTGCCAGTACTGCAGACTTCCCTCAAACTACTGTTCCCAGATCTTTATCACCTTTGGCATTTCCAGCTGATAGGATCTGTTTTAGAACAGAAATGTGAACACCATGTGCTTGGACTTGCACGTCACTCCCCAGATCTCCACTGTCATTCCCAGGGCAGTGCCCTCAGTGCAGTACAGTGATTATTTTCAGCCTTGGCAATACCTCCCACCTCTGCATCATCAGCAAATCCCAGACTCATATTATTGTGCTAATGAGGTAAGGGAAGATCAAGGAAAGACAAAGTACAACCAGGTCATCATGGAACCAGTCCTTGGCAAATTCACTTTCAACATTTCCTCCCATCTGCTACTTTCCCTTAGATGCCTCATCTTTTATTATTTTTTGTTTTCCTTTTAATTTTAAACTAACTCCCATTTATAAATTGCCATGTAGAATCACATCAAATGCTCCCTGGAATTCAGATGTGGGTGAGTTACAGTATTTCTGTCAGACAGGTAGAATCATGAAGATTTTGGTTCACTGGCTGTACACCTCTTCCTGTACAGTCTGCTGCTTTTTCTTGTATTTGTCTTTTACAGTCATGCTTTTAATTACTCTCAGAGTAATGAATCAAAGTCAGACTAAGAAACCGAGGTCAGAAGGGATGTCCTGAACCTCTTTCCTCACTCATTCCTTTTCTAAAAGACAGGTGCTTTATTTGCTGGTTTTGGTTTTACTGTGCTGCTCTAATGGTTATGGATCTATTATAGAAATGCAGCAGACCCACAGCCCCCCGGGTCCTCCATCCTGCAGGAAGGCAGGAACATCATCCCCTGTCTGCAGCTGTTCCAGCATTCCTTTTCCTGCCTTTACTGACTGTCTGCTTTGCCATCTGCATGAGGAAAATCTCAAAGCTGTGAGGGTTTCAGTACGAGCCCAGCACAAACCTTCAGCAGGTCTGTGCAAACCTGAGGGAAAATCCAAAGGCTTCAATAACCACTCAGGTGTCTACAGGATAAGGATGCTCAAGAGCTTTTCTGGACAGGGGCCCAAGATGTCCCAAATTATCTCTGTGTGTCCCCATTGCCAATGTCACTGTCTCAGTCCTGAACGTGCTGCTGCACTTGGGCACCCCATGATCTCAGATATTTCTTTTGCCTTCAGTTTTCCAGCTTCCTTTCCAGCCCATGCACTTACAAACAGGCAGAGTCAGGTCTAAGACATGAAAATTAATTTTTGTGTGTTAAAATAAGAAAAACATTTCTACAGAACTATCTATTCATCTGAGATTTACCTTTTCCTTTATGCATTCATTGTAGGAAGATGTTTCACTGTTTCCTAAGTGATTTATTTCCCTGAATCTGCTCTGATTAAACACCGTAAGATTTATTTCTTCAATGTTATATTCCACACAGAATTTTAATTGTAGAACAGTGGGAAAAAAAGCTCCAGCAGAATAAAAACATATTGGTGTAATTCAATTTTTATACCCATTCTAAGATTTTTTACCTTTGGGGGATAATTGTGTTTGGGGATGGTGAGGGGAATGCAACCTATAAATTCTACTTGAATGATCAGTAATAAAAATAAAAGATCTTATTAAAAAATTTACATTAAGCAGTGAAATATTGAATGACCATTTTAGCTTGACAATAGGTGCCATGAGGCACATATATAATGGAGTAGTGACAGAGCAGCAAAAACTTATTTTAGTCAAAGAACATTCTCCATTATCTCTAGAAAATATGGTGCTTTTTGGCATACTTTTGGATTCATCTTCTTTTAAATGGAGCTTTGAAATCAATACAAGTTTCCAATAGAGGTCGTTTCTAACTGCACAGCTGTAAAAATCTGAAGAATTTAGAGGGCACTATCATCGGGATTTGCCCGTCTTGAGGTATTTATGACACAATTTTTTTGATTAAAAAAAGTATTTCTTAATACCTCAATCTAAAATTGTGATGAAACCCTTTCCTGCTGGTGAGGTTCTCTGATGGGTATTGTCTCACACAGGGTAAACCACTGAAGTGAGGCATTTTGGAATGCTGTCCAGAGAGCAGCAAATCTCATGGCTTCTTACCTTCCTCCCACCCGGCCACTTCAGCACACTTATTCTTTGCTGGGTGAAGCTCACTATAAATAATCCTTGGTATTTTTATTTCTGAAGCATTTGCAGTCCTTAGGCATGCCCTAGGTCCCCAGGCTGCTCGGTGCTGTTCAAAGAGTGGCACCACAACATAAAAATTGCTGAATTATCAATCAGTTTGCCAGCTCTGCCATATTCAGCCCAAAGGTTAACCCCTTGGATTCTTAGCAAAGAAGAACGTGCTGGGGCAAGCTGTGATGCTGAAGGCACCAAGTGGATGCTCCATAGAGGATTCAGCAACGCTCTCATTGCAGAAGGCTGAAAATTTTCATTAATTACATCTTTTAACAAGAGAGAATAACTGGGCTATACATTTTTCTTTTATTTTCACTGCAAAAGATTCATCTCAGCATCTAGTTTTCTTTATATTTCAACTTTTTCCTCTCTTAAATGACAGAGGAAATAAATATTATTTAAGAGACAGTGGGTGGTTCTGCCAAATAATTTGAAAATGAGCAGTACTGTGGATGTGGTTTTAATAGCTCTGGTGCCAAGTGGCCTTAATAGAACCAGTAGACACTGAACAAGAAACATGGAGATCATTACTTGGTTTTTTATCCCTAGGTTTCAATCTGTAGAAGAAAAAAGATAATTTTAATTTTATAACTTCAAAGTGTTTTTTCCCATATCTTTTATCCATATTGCAATTTTCATTCCTCATCTGAGTTACAGACATGTGGATCAAGATCTAGTCCCCATCCCAAGCACTAACACTTGTTCCTGCACTTTAATCTTGGGCTTTTGGCATTTTACCAGTGACTTCATGGGTCTCGTGTTTCCATCCATAATTAATAAGCAAATATTTCATACAATGTTGTCAGTAGGTAATATTATAATATTGTACATCATGAATTTAAATCAAAAATAGACAAAGACTAATCCTTGCTAATATCTTAGGAGATTTTGCTTATGTCACACAGGCTGGGAGATATCTGAACATTATTTTAGGGAAAAGATGAAAGTGTTTCACAGCATGTCTATCTGTACCTGAACATGAATGATTAATGTACTTTTGGTCCAGCTTCAGATGGACTTCTTCAGATAAGAGCCAAGAAACAACCTCTGATCTCATATGTCATATCTATCAATAGATCAAGAGACAGCTATATATACACACAGATGTATAGATAGATTTGCCTTTATCATAAGTCATGTCCTGCATTATAAATCAGGACTTGGCAAGAAGAAAATGTCTAGAGATGCCAGATTTGTAATGTATGTCATTTAGTATTTATTAATTCTTATTTTCATTTTTTGACTGAGAGTCACTTGATATGTACTATCATTTACCAGGCTTTCCTCTGTATTGAAAAACTGTCAATGCTACCTGAGATGCATTATAGGAAGAATGTCAACTCCTCATTATTCTGTTTAAAGTAGGCCCTTATTAAGAGGTTGATTTAAAAAAATCTTCTTTGTTTTCTAACATAAGCCAAAACAAATAAAAAGAAAAATTTGAAGTTGACTAGAAATTTGAACTGAGGAAAAAAAATTGGGAAAAAGGGAGATAAATTCTTGCTAAATAAGGCCTTCTCCCAGTGTTTTAAATGAGTATCTCTCATGTTTCTGGAGAGAAGGAAGAGTAAAATTGAAAAGCCAAAATTAAAATTGATATATTACGGAATCTAACTTGCTACATTAATCATAATTTCCGGAAATTTGCGTGTAATTCTGTATTTATTCCTCCATAGAGTACTGTCCATGGATACTCAAATCTGTCTTCCCTTTTCCCTATGCTATAATTTCTGATAAATGAACCTCATTATCTCAACAAAAATAATTCTGCTTCATTGCCATGCACTGTAGACTTCTTTTAATGCCTAGATTGAGTTTCCAGTCAATACCAAGAAAAAAAACCTCACCTGTTTTTAGAAGCTTTCAGAAGAATTTGATGCCTTGTAACCAGGTCAAACCACAAAGAATGTGTTGGTGAATGACACATCTGAATACTGTTTACAGCTGCCCAAATTCTTGCACACAATTTTACATCCTGCTTTTCCAGGTATTGGAAAAACACTGAGTCAAAACTATTGTAAATGTGTAATCTGAGTAATTTATTATGTCAGCCTGAAACATTGCCCAGCTGTCACATCCCTCATGAAGCTGCTGCTTTTGTGGAATACTTATGTTTCTATCACAGTAATCCACTGCAAACCAGAGACAAAAGACAAGTAAATATGGAAATTACAGTGCCTGAGGAAAGCCTGCCAGTCTCAGTACAGTGAGAACCAGCTCAATTTGATTCTGTTCCGCTGCTCCAGAAAGGCACAGAGCTTGGCCACATGACAGAAGAAATTGGATTACCTGCATGTGAGGGGGTCCGGGCCGATTGTGTGGCTCATGATGTAAAGATGAAAGAACTGCCTGCACTTTTTAATGCTGAAAACTGAGCCCTGACCCATCTAAATACTCCAAGGCTGCTGGCTTGATGCTGGGGTTTTTGGGAGACTGAAAATTGATCTGATTCTTGTTAATATCATTCATCTTGTTCACTGTACCTACAGTCTCAAATGGGAATTAATCCCTTCTCTCATGGATGGAACAAACCTGGTGTGAAGTGAGGCAGCTGACAGCTTGATGAGAGTATCCCAAATAGGGCTGTGGATGCAGCCAGCTTAAACTGCTGGGAGTTTTTAATCAGAGGCATCTGAATTTAATTCTCGAGAAAATGATACTGAATTTATTCCCCACCACCACTGATAGGTTTAAGAACAAGACAAGGCATGAATTACTGGTGTTTTCTTCTAGGGCTCTTTGTCAGACCAGACGTGGGCTCTGCATATCTTGCTGTCTGTCTGCCTGTTTATCCGTCTGTCTATCTATATCAGCTCTTTGGTCTGTTTCATAAAGCAACAAGGTTGACATTTCTTGGACATCTTTGGACAAATGCAAGCAATAACTCAGGAGCAATAACTCATTACTTCATTTCTCAGGTAAGAGTTTGCTCCCAGAGATGATTATATGAGGCAAAACCCAGCCACAAGCAATGTGTGAAGTAAACAGGCTTTCCACAGAAGGACCATCTCATCCTCACTGTGATCCTTGAATTCGAAATGTAAATCCACTGGGATTGTGTAATTTCATAGCTCAGAAATTAATGTGCCACATTTCATTAGGGCCTCTGGCTGCTTCACTGCAGAATGTTTTCTCCTCTTTATTCCATCTGTGACTTGAAGTTGGAAATCCAAAATGGACTAGTCTGGGATTCTGCCTCAGCGCCATCTCATCTGACAAAGTGTTTAATAAATGCCCTGAAGAAGGGATGGACAGCCTGCTCCTGAATAGCCTTTCACCAAATGCCAACACAACTGTATCCATCTGCCTGATTATAAGAGATTGTAATGATTTTCTTGTCATGCAGCTTCCCCTTCACTGAGCTGAACACGGCTGCTTGCATGTTGTTAAATTGTTCTTATATCAGCAGCCAAAGATGTTGAATTTTCTGGCCTTGAATACCACAAATTGCAAACACTGCATGATGTCAGAGGATTTTAAAAATTACCCAGAATAAACCATCATTCTCATTGGCTATTAAGGGAAAGAAAGTCTCGCTATTACTTTTAATTTATTTTTAAAGATTATCCATGGTAATTTATTCAGGTTTTCATAATGCTCTCTATCATAAAATATTCACATTAAGGGCCCTGTAAGTGCTTTTGGTCAGTATGTCACTTCAGAAAAGGATTTCCTGAGTTTGTGCCAACTGACATCACTGCAGCCACATTGAAATATTCAAGTATCTTCACTGGAAACCTTTTCTCTGGCATTTTATCATTGATTCTGCTTTGATGTGTCAGCTTCAGTCTGGTGATACTTCAGCATTTATACACCAAGGCTCTACATCACTCATGTCAGCACTTCTGACAATTGTGGGCCTTCTCCTAGGATTGTGAAGCTTTAATAATGTTTGCCATACACTTCAGACTCCTCAGAACAGAACAGAAGCTATTATTTTTAAGAAATTCCCTATCATAGTGTTGAACTCTCTGAAAAATCCTCTGGCATTTGTTTTCTTCTGGCAACAACCCACTGATGGAAGATGTACATGAGTTATCCAGCTCTATTTAAAATTAGAACTCTCTCTTTAGCTGTAATATGGCCAATTATATTATCTGTTTGGTCCATTATATGGAAACAGCTTTTCCAATAGAACTGTCTCTTCCTAAATGTTACTTTCCAAGGACTAATATTATTTTTTTTCCCCTTTATATTTTCTTTTCCTGCACTGATATAATTTTGGCTGAGTTCACCATTTGAAAAATTCAACTAATTCATCCTTACCCCATCCCCCTGGATCAATTATTTCTGTCACACACCCAGGGATCTTTTCCAAACCATGCCTTCTTCATTGTTTGGGTGATGCTTCTTGTTACATTGCCATCAGGCTAGAGAATCTTATCTGAAAAAGATGTGATAACAATATTTTAGTAATCTGGAATGAGGAGAGACAGCATATTTGATTTTCCTGTCCATGAATCAAAGTGGTTGCTCCTCCCTCCCTAACACATCCTACTTCCTGGAGGGAGCTAATGAGGGTTTTTTCCTTTTTCTCTTCCTCTTCTCTTCTCTTCTCTTCTCTTCTCTTCTCTTCTCTTCTCTTCTCTTCTCTTCTCTTCTCTTCTTCTCTCTCTTCCCCCCATTGTTTTCTCTGCACTAACTCCTCCATTGTGAAGATGTTATTTTTTGCTTCACATACCCTTTATAAATATTCCCTAAGGACTCTCAGATAAAATTGTCTGGTAGTTTAGACAGCTTTTTCCTGTTGTGATATTTAACCTTCTTACTTGACTAACCTGGTGGCAAAGCTGTTATTTTCAGCTTATTGGACAAGCTTTTGGGTTGGTCTTCTTTTGCCCTTTTTCTTTCTTTTTTTTCTTTTTCCTATAGAGCCATAAAAAAATTACAGGCATAAATCCTACCCCATCCAGCCAAATTTCATTAGAGAGCTTTCATTTAACTTTTAGTAATTGTGTTTACAAAAAGTGTTCTGCCCTGAAAAATTCCCAGACATTTTAAAGCACATTCTGAGAAAAATGTTGAAACTGTTCTCCTTTTTTAATGAGTGTCTAAATTTAAATTGTGCAATTCTGCTTTTAAAAAGGGTGTTATTTTTGCACAGAAAGTGAATAATAAAATTAAAAGTGAGAAATTTTGGAATAAGACTGGACCTTATCTTTTACATGAAGGACAGGCAAGCCATTTATCAGTTCGAATTGCTCTAAAGGTTCCTGCTTTGCAATGCTAACCTACTAAAGTTTTTTGTCCTTCTTCAAAGCCCTCACCCTGAGACTTCACACCTGTCAGTGGTTGCTGGACAGTAGCACGAAATTCTGATTTCATGGCAGACTGAACTCCCTGCACCAGAACTTTTATTTTGTTTTATTCTTTTTAAATCCAGAATAGGCTGGGGAATGTGCCTAAGCTGGTGTTTGTAGATTTGGAGATTTGCTTTATGTTTGACCCAACTTCCAGGTATAAAATAAATGTGTTTCAGTTTGCAGAGCCTAAGACAAGGAAAGTGCTAAAGGTGCTGAGAAAATTTTGGTTATTTTCTAGAGGAGTGAATGCAAAGTTTTATTTGTGTGCAGGGATTCAAAAGTTTGGTGATCTATGAGAGTCTTGGCCCAGAATTTTTAAAAAATATACCACTTTAGAAATATAAATAACAAACTTCCACAGTACAGCTATTTTTATCCTCAGTGTTCCACAGTGCATGTGGCAAGATCACCTTTTAAAGCACTGATACAGCTTTTGTATCAACTCCTCTCTCTTTCCCCCAAACATGGCCCTTTCTGTCAAGGGGAGAATTTGCTGGAAGTTGGGCAAGTTGACTCAAAGCATGAAGATTTTCCCAAGAATCAGACAGCCCTGAGCAGGGACTGACAGTATTCACACTGATTCAACCAGGCAGGGACAAAGGGCACAGCAGTGCAATTCTGCAGGGCAAAATATTTCTGTTCAGAGCAAGACTTCTGACTGTGTGTGAGCCTGAGCATGTGTTTGCAAAGTCTGACCTTTCTTATAAAAATCAAATCTTCACTTCCTGTGGAGTTGTTAGGACTTGTAAAATAACACGTTTGAAAAAAAAACAATTTCATTGTGTTCTATTTCTTGAGATAATGCAACGTAATAGCCATAGAAATGCAGGTTTCAGTTTGATATATCTTTCTTAAAAATGTGCCCATCACCCTAAGTAGCAATATTTGCACTAAATGATGCGTAGCTAAGATTGTTATGTTTAACAGGATATCATGAGACATTGTACCAGAAGGTAAAATACAGTAAAATAATATTGATTCTTTTAAAAAATCAATTTAAGCAGAACTTGTAGGCACATAGACTTCCAACATTATATTTATTCAATATACTTCCATTAGCAACCAAAATATAGATACATTTGACATGGAACAATAAAATTTCTGTGGGAAAAACATCAGATAAAAGTAAAGTGTTATCAGTATTATTAGTACTGCTCCTGTTGTCAGTCATTGTTACGTGACATTGGAGAGGGATGGTGAATAAAGTGCAGAATCCAATCTAAAGGCTGGGACTAGAAAGCTAATAAAAAAAAGAAAGAAAAAGAGTAAAAAAGAAAATTTTCTTTGTGTAGAAATTATATTTTTATGGAAAAATTCTTCTGACATAAATGTTTTCACCAACTGAGCAAAAAAAGGATATGAATTTCCATAATCTGATCATGTCTGTTGGGTTCATTGGACTTTCAGATTTGGATTTCAGATGAGATAAAATAGAAAGAAGACACTTTTCACAATGTTATCTACTTTCTCTTTCATACTCAAGACTCCAGTCCCTCTTCCATCCACAATGGGTGGATACCACATCTTTATTCTCATGAGAAGGAGTGCCTCAGTTTTCCTATAGTGGGCAGCTCAGCTTTTATTTCTAAGCAGAGAAATGAAGGCTGTCTTACTGAAGCCTGCTGGAAGTAGGGTATCTGAAATGGCCCAGCACAGCACAGCAGTGCCCATGAAATGCAAACAGGCTTCTTGAAACAGCAGTAGTAAATGCACTTCTCTAACTTCTATTGTCAAACTTTGCTAGTCTTTACTCATGCTGAGCAGTACCACCTTCTGTGAATAGTCATGCTGAATTTAAACAGGAGCTTCTGCAGAATAATATGGCTGGAAATCTGATGAGAAATTTAATAGAGAATTGTGACTACCATATGCAGAATGCATTAGACCTGGACATGTCTGTACAGTGCCCAAGATGTGTTAAGGTATCCTCAGGAAGTGCTTTCTGTGGTAATTGAAAACTGCATCACATACAACTCCAAAGAGGGTAAGAAAAACTGGTTTTGTGAGGTTTTTTACAGTTTGAGTGAATAAAGACAAAAATAAGGGAGAGCTGCTTTAGCTGTTGGACAGTCTGACAGGTGTCAGGGAGCCTGTATGAGGGAGAGGTGCTGGGAATCCTCTCAGCAAAACAAGGAATGCCTGTTAGCTCTTAGATCTGCAATATTTTACTTGTATTTCTGCCTGGAGAACAAAAAAGTCAGCCAGACTCCTGTGGAAGAATCTCTAATGGAGAAAGGAAACAGACTGATTTTCAAACCCCAGCTTAATTTGTGGAGGTGGAAGTCAAAACAAAGACAGAAACCTTACCCTGTACTTCTGACTTTTAAACTAAGCAGATTTGACCTCTCACTGCTAGGGAGGAATAAATAAAGCCACCCATGAGATTAGCCTCTGAGACATTCTTGTGACCTTACCTGATCTTTTCCTGAAAAGCAGCAAATCCTCCATTCCTGAACAAGTCTCTTTTCCATAGCAGAACAGATGGAAATATCAGCTCTGGCTGTACTATTTAAGGAAGGGTTTTGTCTCCATTTCCAGTAATATGATAATACTTCAACGTCTTTTCTCTTAAAGCCTAATTGTTAAGGAGAAAAAAAAATCATTTTTAGTAATTGAAAAGTTCATTATTTGAATTTTCCATGGCACAGGAAATTTTCCTAAGCTATTTTGCTCCTACATTTGTATGTACCCACAAGGCCAACTGGGCAATAGTGAAGATTTTCCAAGCCCAAATGTCCTTCAAAACATCTTCTGAAAGTAAGAGAATGGAATAAAGGGAAAATAAATATGGGGAAAGTAGACTGATGAGAAATAGAAAATGTGCCATTAGCTTTAGATTTCATTTCACTGTTAATAATATGTCTCAAGATATTGAGCTGGCCCAGATGTCATGGTTATAAGGTAGCCCAGAAAATACAGGTCTTCTGTACAACCAAAGCACCCTGTTCAACAACTCTCCAGTTTCTCTAAGTGTGCAGTCCAGTCAGAACTTCTGGGGAGCTATCAAGAGGACGATGAGGTGAAGGAACAGAATCCTTCTGGCTATTGAGATTCAGAACAAGAAGTAAAAGAATCCATTAGCTCACAGGGATTAAAAATATACATGCATATAGATCCTTATAATTGCAGTATGAGAACAAGAACAAAATATTTATGGGTCCTGAGTGCTGTAACTTTTTTGAAGATTAATATCTCATTGGAAAGGTATCTTTGGTGACTGGAACAGCTGCTTTAGCCCTCTGAAGGGCTGTGCTGTACTTTATGCTAAATAACACTTCAGGAGGTAAAATCAATTTTCTGACCTCCTTTTGCCACTGTCCTCCCCTCCTCCTTCAGACTCAAATGCCATTACCTGGCAGAGGAAGGAGTGGAAAGCTTTTTGTTTTTGCTGTCCTTGTGAACCTCACTGTTACTCAGTGCAAAGCACTGATTCCCTGTATTAGAGAAGAGCAGGAAACTGCATCCAAGGACCTGATTTTAGGACTTTTCCTCACTTCCAGTGACCAAGACATTTTGTATTTCACTTCTCTTAGTCCTTTTAAATGCTCTCCTGTCCCTCACTCTGTGGATCTGTGCAGCCCCCAGGAACTGGCTGGGTTTGGTTGATCCCAAGGTTTGGTCACTAAGTGACCAAAGGTGGAAGGTGTGGAACCATTTTCCTAAATGTACAGGGAAATTAATGAAAGCATAATGCAGAGGCCTGACAAAGACAAAACAACCAGCATGACACAGAGAAACAGCACTTTTCCTTTGTGAATTTTTTAAATTATCTTTTTAACAGGCCTGGCTGGTGGGAGCAGTGAGCATGAGCAATTCAGATGAGGATTTGAGCTCCAAGAAGACAGAGTATCTTTAACATTCATCAGTCTCCCGACTGCACTGAGGATTTTTCCTTATGCATAGAAAAGGCAACGTCATTTATCCTTGACTGAGAACCACTGATACATTTTAACAATGGAATTAGTTATTCACTGCACTACAATGACTAGCTTTCTGTAATTTGACATTAATATGCTTCTACCTGAACAGAGCAAAATGTGAATTAAATTGCCACAGGGAAAAATGATGAACCTATTCTTTGATTTAATCTAAAAGCAGACAGTTACTGTCTCTTTCCTCATAATAATGTTCACCCCTCTCTTCCCAAAAATTTTACTTTAACTTGTCTAAGTTTCCTTTTTAATGCATGAAAAAGGGTAGTTTGCAATGTGCCCTTCCTTTTACCACTTCTTAATTGATAAAATATGAATATTTTAATAACCAATACAACTAAATATTATATACAATAATGGTTCATTAATAGTTCTTTATCGAGAATTATTAAGGTTGGAAAAGAGCTCCAAGATCATCGAGTCCAACAATAAATCTAACACTACCAAAACCATGTCCATAAGCACCACAGCATATGCTTCTTGAACACTTCCACCACTTCTCTTCAGCAATATATGAAATTTATTATTTTGATAAAAAATTATTTTAGAATTTGGAATTAAAGGTGGAAACAATATTTTCAACTGTTTTTCAATCAAGTTTTTCCCTCCTGTCCCCATTCTCACAATGAAAGGGTTAAGACAACATTAAGGATTCAGCTGAGGCTTACAAAAAAAACCCCAAAAACCCAATAATAGGGAGATCATGCTGAAAAGTGATTTTTAAACATTTTCCCTAGTCCAGAGCATATCTCTGGCATACATCTAATGCTGTACCTCTATAGAGTAGTGCTCCCAAGAATCCACACCATTTTGCCATCGTCTGACAAAGCACAGATAAACTTTGCTCCCTCTCCCAGCTGATCTCTGTCCCTGTGGAGTGCAACAGTCAAAGGCATTTAAAAGGGAAAACATTCTTATATCTGTGGCTCCACCAGCTGTCTGCCTCTTCTCTGAAACCAAGGGAAGAGAATATTTCATGGCAAACTGTAAAATGCAAATGTCCAAAATACATAAATATGTTCTTTGAATAAGGCAACATATATTGACGATGTTTTATGCATAATGTTTTTCCTCTCTCTCAAACTGTTATTTGTTAGACATTTGTAAAGATCTGAGGCATTAGACTCCTTTTTATGTGATATTTTTATGTGCATTGCTAAGTGGTCTGGCTGGAAAACAAGATTATGTGATCTGTGTTGCATTTTTGGTACTACACTTACAGACATAAATTCAGCTTATTTGTGATAACAGCAAAGGTTTTTAATAACACATCCCAAGGAATAAACTAGCTAACCTTTCCTTATCAGCTGGTATCAAACCATTCCCCTCCCATATCTGATAGGGCTCCTGTGTTCATTGATAAGCCTTGATACAGACTGGATTACAGGTGGTCTTCATAAACATTAGTTCTCCCCCTATAAATTATTCCTTCTTGCTTCAAATTCTGCTTAACAGGATAGAAATTATTTTCACCCCCACCTCCTATTTTTCTGTCCTGCAGTGAGGAAAAAAATGTTCTGATGATGGACAGCATCACACATAAATAAATCCACCGATACATTTTTTATTATTATTTTTCGCTTTTTATGTGCTTCTTTTGGAATGCAGCACACAGAGTGGGCATGGTAAATAAGTCCCTTTTATCAGTGAACATTTCCCCATATTAAATCTCTCATTCATTCTGGAATCTACAGGCAGCTTGAAATATGCCTCATGTCTGTGCTGTCAGAGCCTGGAGACACATTGCATTGGGCAGAGATGGACTCTCTGATAGCTGTGTGTTTGTGATAAGAGCGTGGAAGGAGTGTCAGTCATGCTCCCCTCATCTGCTCCAGCGAGGAGAGCAGGACACCCTCGTCATTTTATGGCATGAGGATATTGGGCAGAACCCCAGCTGATAAGCAAAAGTGATGATGTTGCTCTCTTTCTCTCAATATATATTCAAAATATATTATTCTGAGTATCCTGTTCTCTAAAATCACTGCAATTCTGTATCTGTTAATGTTTTCTCAGACAAGCATGAAGAGGCCTTTCCTTCCATTTCAGCTGAACCAAACCACTACACTCTGCAGAGTTTCGTCTCCACTGTGGCCCTCTTCATACTTTGTTGCATTTACTTATCTAGATTTTAAAAGCCCTTCCAAAAACAGCTGCTTCTCTGACTTTCTCTCTATTTGTGTATTAGCAGCTATTCGACCAAATACAGGAGAAAAAGGCATGAGTCTCTCTCTTTTGGTCACTTGCTCTAAATCAATTTAAAACCTTCCTATAGCAGCAGATTGCATAAACTACACAATTATTTTTCTCTGCATCTATTAATTGAATTTTAAAAATCTACCAGTAAATCAGGGCTCTGCTGATTTAAACAGAGGACTGATCACCTCTTGCATCTGAAGCGTGATTATCTTGGTGGTGGTCCCTCACACAAAACCTTGGCAATTACCTTATACATGAATTTTTCAACTTCATTTTCACTGCTAATGGAATATGACAAGCTTTACCTTCTATGAGGTCCACCTGTGGATCTGGATTTAGTATTTATTCATCTGGATTCCAGTGCACAGATTGATTAGAAACTATTTAATCTGTCCCAAAACGATTCTAAGCCACAACATTACAGCAATTTTACATTCACAATACTGATTTTTATGACATATCTTTTATCAAGGCTGTCACTAGGAGATCTCTAACCATTTTTTAATAACATTCAGGTTTAAATTTAGCTTTATCTTGGACTACAGGCTTCACAAATTCACTAGGATCCTTTGAAGACCACAAGTGTCAGCTCTGTGAATCCAGTCTTTTAACTGGAGCATCTCTGGAGCATGTACAAAGAAATCCTTGGGATAGTGATGTCTTTACATAATTTCCTTTCCCTTCAATGGACACTGGACAGGGGTCTTGTGTACTTCAAAGCTATTTGAAAAAATAACTGTAAATCTGAGAAATTCCTGGGGGACCTCATGAAGCTACTTCTTTTCAGTCAATGATGCACTAGAAATATTTGTTGAAAAGCACTATTTAGTGCATAAATTAATGAATGAATTTGCTAGATTTTTGTTGTTGTTGTTATAAAGAACAGTCCAATAAAAGATGGAATTAGACATAATCCCTGTTACACAGGAATAAATGGTAACCTTCCCCAAAATTTGTCAGTTGTAACTAAATAGAAGATTTGAAATTCCTTTGTAGCATTTTTCATGGCTTTTCAGGATATCAACCTAGACTGAAATATCATAAAATAGTTCAGGTGTCCAAACATAAAATGAAAAATAGGCTGTGTTTGTTTAAGAATGACTGACTGAAATAGAAATGGAAATTGAAGTAAACCGTGGCTCATAAATGATGAAGAGATGATTGCACAGCTCTGCTGCTCCTGTGCAGTTGGTATTGCTGGAAAAGGCAGTTAGGCACACATCGTTTAATCAGAACTTCCTCTCCTGCTTGGAAGAGTCAGCCAGCACAATCCACTCAGACACCCAGAATGAGATAAATAATGCAAGCAGGTACTCCAATCCATTTTAAACAGCTGCCTGGGGAAAATGTGTTTATTTCTTCTGATACTTTCAAACAAAGATCCGAGCTGCAAAATCTCCTCTTTTCCCTTTGCTTTATAATCATGAGTTTCCTCATAACCTACTGCCTAAAAATTATTCCTTCTGGAAAGACTTCCTGATGGATTCACTCTTAAAATTCTGCAAATTCTCTCTTTTATAAAATTATGGACTGGCTTTTCCAGAGATGTTCAAGCCACCAGCCTTGCCACCAGCCCAGGAGGAGCACTGATGGAAGAAAAATCCTTTAATCCATTGCCAGAAACACTCCGTTGTATATGGAAGGAGAAACTCTGGCATCTCAAATGCAGTAGGGATGGAAAAAAGGTCCTCACTGTAATTTTTCAGGTTTCATCCTAGGAGATGTCAAATTATCTTGGCAGCTCTGCTTTCCCTGACCCTGAGTCTGACCCCAATATTAGAAAGGGCCATCTCTGAGGCTGAGCACATTAAAAATCAACCAAGATAACACTGAAAGGAGGTTTATCTAGAACATATAAAAACTGTAAATTGTCACAAATGTTAATAGGCTTTTGTCAGCAAGGAATAAAATGGACACAATAGAGGTTTTAGCAAACATCTTATTTTACCATATTAGCAGGGCCTTTGAAACTTTTAAAAGCATTTATTTCAGGGAAGAACTCACATTCTTCTGTAATTTACCAATCATTAGCTACAGGACTCCTTTTTTCCTTTTTTTCCTAGAATTTTTCTATTATCACATAGGTAGCTTTGTTACTTATGAGGGGTATTGATGCTTTTGGGAAATGCAAGGATCAATGATACATTCTCTCAAACCAGGTTGTTTATTCCATGTCCAGAGTAACACAGTGAGCTGAAAAACAGAAGGAAAGAAAGGAGTGCCTGCTGAGGTCTCACCTTTTGCCCAGAACCTGACAAGCCAGAGGATCTGAGGCAGTTTTGGAGCTGGGCTGTCCCCAAACTCCTGCCCTCACTTTCCCTCACTCAGATTAGGGTTGAATATTTTCTCTATTCAAGATTGCTCAGTTCAAGGGCTGCTCCACAATCCCAGGCTAAATACTTGGAGGTCAGTTCAGATACAGCAAAGCATCACTAATTTCTGTACTAATAGTAGGAACAATCATTATAACATTGCTGACCTGTTGCATATCTGCTGAAAGCACCTGTAAGATTGAACCTTTTGAGCCCATACATTAGACATAATTACCAAATACATGTAAAATTGATAAATATAATTAATATTTTCAAATACTCTTCAAAGTTTTGACTGGAGTTTGACCTTGCTGAATTTTCTTCAGAAGTCAATATACAATTAAGATTGTATGAAGCTGATAGAGGTAACAGTTGTAAATATACCCAGAGAGCATTTTACAATTCCCTGATGAAATCAATCTGCTTAGGCCAATTTACGTTGGCCTTGGTTGGTAGTTTATTTGAAAAAGGTTTCATTATTCTTCAACAAAAAAAAAAATTAAAAAACACATAGATATTTAGATTAAAAGGGGAAAAAAAAGCCGTACAGATGAGATTTCTAGAAACTATGGCTGTTCGAGAAAACGCTGTTGAAAGCAAAGACAGTGAATTAAGAATCATTGTATACAAAAAGTTTTGTTTTGATGTGATAATGCAATGAAAGGAAAATGCATGATTAGATTTTCAAAGATTAGGAGGTGAAGAAAGATTTAAATTGAATACTAATTTAGTTTAGAAGGCCTTGAGGAAAATGTGCCCTTCATGTAAAAATCCTTTTTCTGAATTAGCAAGGTGTTTCATGTGCCAGATGAGCATAATTGAAGTAAAGAGTTTTCACAGACAGAGAAGGAGCAAGCCTTGTTTTTATCCTCTGCACAGCATAAGCAGTCACAGCTGGAGCCTGGCGAGGGGGTCAGTGTTTGTGAGGAAACATGGAATGCTTTTAATCTGGCAAGTGGCTGAGGGGAAAGAAACTACTTGGAGCTGAGCCCACTTGTAAAAGTTGGTGGTAAAATTCAGAGCCTGTATCCTCTGAGCTTAGGGAATGGAAAAAGCTGCAGAAAGGGAAGAGTCTGGCATGCAGATATGAATAACTCAAATACACTCTTTTGTCAGCAAAAAGGGTCTTGGAGCCCACTTGAGCTTATTGAAACCATTGTTTTTTTCTTACAATTTTAAAAATCCTTTTAATGCATATTCATGTATCCATGGCTTCAACAGCACACAAAATTGGGATACTGAGAAAGATGATTTTATCAAACTATGACATAACAGAATTTGACATGACATTATTGGCTGCTACTTGTAAAACTCCAGATATCTGTAGGATATTTCAGCCCAAATATTTGGAAGATTGATCCCTTCACAGCCAGCCCCACAGAGGGCCATGGCTACGTGGGATGACAAACTGACAGCTCACTCACAGAGTGGAGCTGCCAAAGTTTTGTTTAAAAGTTTCGATCTAAGATTTCTGGCAAATTAAATTTCCTTGGTTTTATTCCTTTTCATCCAAACTGTAATGAGTGAGGTGAAGNGCTACTTGTAAAACTCCAGATATCTGTAGGATATTTTGGCCCAAATATTTGGAAGATTGATGCCTTCACAGCCAGCCCCACAGAGGGCCATGGCTACGTGGGATGACAGACAGCTCACTCACAGAGTGGAGTCGCCAAAGTTTCGTTTAAAAGTTTCAATCTAAGATTTCTGACAAATTAAATTTCTTTGGTTTTATTCCTTTTCATTCAAACTGTAATGAGTGAGGTGAAGACCTGCTTCTATGAACCGAGTGATGAAAAGAAATGGGCACCCAAGGGAGCCAGTTGGCCAAAATTACTTTTCTTCTCTAACTGACACGACCAAATTATTTTGTCAATGACTGAATTCAAATGTTGCAGCTAAACCACACACTTGAAATATTTTTTTGCATATTTATAATAACACATTTATAATTAAAATAGCTCTTTGTGACTCACTTAAGAAACCTTAGCCAGATTTGATCTTGTCAAATTACAAGCAACTAAGCTCAGCCTCTGTCAGGTGTCATAAGGTACACACCCCACCAATAAATGATCTGAAAACATTGAAAAATGTGTCTCTCGACTGGCAGAAGAAATATTTTTTAGAAATGTATTTAGTATTATTATTAAAGAACCCCTTGATAATCAGAAAAATTCCCCCATAAAATAACATTTAATTTACTGAAATTTTGATCATATTGATCACTAAATAATTAAACTATAATAATTTAATCTTTACAGATACTCAGACAAAGCACTACATGCAAGGTAAACATTAACCTTGTATTTTCCATAAAATACAAAATACCTAATTTCATCTCCCAATGTATTGTAAATCACCTGGAAAACCACTGTTCTCTGCTGTTTCTCAGGAGCATTGCACCCACTGATTACTACATTGAAATTAGCCCTGGAGGGAAGAAATGGCAGCAGACATAAAGCACTTCCCATGCAAGTAAAAAACTTCAAAATTTTAATTTACACCATTTTCCAGGAGTTAAATGAGTTTATGGGATAATTAATGATCTATTTGATTTTGCAGTTCTCTACTGTAATATGAATGCCTCTGAAGTGGCCAGGTGGAGGGCAAGGAGAAACACAGCTGACATTCAGATCCCTTCATCTTGATCTCCCTAAATAACCCATGGTAAGAAGTAAGCTCCTAAATTAGGTTCCCTGAATTAATATTCCAGAGCTATCTTCCATGAGCAGTTTATGGAATGAAGTTCCAAGTTTAAAAGCAGTAAAGAAGCCAGTTGAGGTCTTCTTCCAGTAAGCAAACACGTTTGCACTCAGTAATCTTAAGGTCTTTTCTGACCTAAATTATTTAAATTATTCTATGGCTCTGTGATTAATTAATCTATATGGATTTAGCTGAAATTATAGAATCACAGAGTGATTTGGGTTGCAAAGGACCTTAAAGGTCATATAGCTCCAGCCTCCTTCAGCCTTCTCCATGTTCCAGGTGAACAAGTTTCCTGGTTTGCTTCTGGACAGGGCCTCCATTTCCCCAATTCTTCCCTTAATCACTCATGTACCTATAAGAGTTCTTCTTTTTCCCTTGACATGTCTGGCCATATTGAATTCTAATATAATAATATTAATAAGGGCTGTAACCTCTAAATTTTTATCCATGGATACTTGGACACATTCTCTGTATTCCTCCTGGGCTACTGGGCCTTGCTTCTGCCCTCTGTAGATCTCTCTTTATAATATGGAAAATCTCAAGATTTTTATCCCTGCTTTCACTCTGTGAAATTCCCCCTCAGTACAAATACATCAAACAAAAGCTGGTAGGCAAGACATGAAAATCACCTTCTTAATATAAAGAAATGTTTTCATGCCTATCAACAGCTATGATTTTTCCTTCCAATGATTCATGTCTGCACTGAACAATATTTTTTGGCTATTGTAGAAGTTTAAAAGATGTGAAAATTATTCTGCTTATTGATTTCCCTTCATACTTAGCAGATAAATCAATAGGATGTGAAGATGAGGCTCCATTAAAAAGATTTCTGGTGACATCACTTTTGCCTAAAAGTTTCCACAATAATGACCCTTGAGTTTGTCAGCAAGAGGTCATTCAAAAAAGGAACAAATAAAATCACACGCCTCTCATGGGTTTAGGCTGTAATTTCTTCTCTCAGGGTAATTTTATGTCTGAAATTATACTTCTGCTATGATGTCAGTACAATTTCTTTCTGATAAAAACAGAAAGCAGAAGAAAGGAAAAAAATAACCTCTAAATTTTATAAATAACCCCAACTGATCTCACTACTCAAATCTATGACTGGTAACAGTCTAATGCAAGAAAGCTCATGACAGAAATGCCTCTCAGAAGAGCTGCAGACACTCAGCAGTACAGAGATGCCAAAGATGCATCATCCTTTGTAAAACTGTTGTGGAAGATGGAAATGGCAAAAAGTTTGTAAGCATTGTTCCCTTATAAAAGCTTAACTGGAAATTTCCCTCAAAAATGTCTGCACAAAATCCACAGTCTGAGGTTTTGTGGCTAACACCCTTTGCTTTTGTCCCAATGTCCAGAACAAGAATCTCCTCAGAGAGGAGGATCTCTTACCTGCAGAGAAAAATGAGGGTCCACACATAAAACTCTCTACAAGCTGTGTGTGAAATAGGGGGGCAGGGAGGTACTGGAAGGGTGTAGAAGGAGACCAGACACATCCTTAAGCCACAAACCTAACTGGTAGATATTTTACTTTTTTACAGAAGAGAGGTAGATGGAATTGAGATGTAGATCATGTTATCACAGAGTAAAAAGATGGTCTTGTTTTTGGAATTAAAAAGGGAATCCTGTGGAAAAAGAATGAGTGAGTAAATAGCTTGGAGGAGAACTAGGAGAAAATTGAATCATCAGGGAAAGGCAATATTTCAAGAAAAGGAGAATGGTGGCAGTATTGAAGGCAGCTGTCAGGTCACAGAGATGAAGACAGAGTACAGGTTCTGGGACTTGGCTAAGAATAAGCCATTAAAAATTTTGGCATGAGTGCTTTGAATTGATGGAGTGCAAAGGATACAAGGCAGAACTAACAGGTCTGAGCATGGAGCTGAGGGAATTGAAAACAGCATGGTAAATAAGAATAAAGATAAACGAGAATGGGAAGGTAAATTGGTCCCTACAGAAGCAAATGGGCTAAAGTGTGAGATTGTTTGGTTTTAGTAGAAAATACCAGACCAGGATTGTGTAATGAAGATAGGAAAAATAAAATTGTGGTAAATGGGAAATCTAAGACAGCAATAACATGACAGTGAAGGAATGGTCAACAGATGTGGTGAAATGTAATACAGTGGTTGGATGGTGTTTTTCAATTAGAGTCAAGAGGTAAGAAAGGAGAAATGAAAAATAGGCAAAAACAGGGACACATTACAGTTTGATAATTTTATCTTCACATCAGCTTTTAAGAATGTGAGAAGACAGTAGGATGCAGAAGAATGATGGAAATTTAAGAATGCCTTCTGATGAAAACATGATAAAAATCAGATATGAGAGGTAAAAACAAAATCAGCTATGAATAAAAGACAGTTATGAGAGGGATGGGAACAGTCTAGAATTATGGTGCTGGTAGACTGCAGATATCAGAAAGGCCAAGTGACAGGGTCATATTGACTAAAAAAAGTGGAAACAAAATGCTCTGGGAGGGTAGGACATGATAAAGATAAATTGATTAAATTCTCTCCACAAGAAGAGAAAAACAGCATGAAAATCTAGAGGCAGTGGACAGACCGTCCACTAGAAGTCTTGGGGGAAACTCTCCTCCAAGTGCTTCCAGAATGTGCATGACCATAGTGCCTGTACATTTCAGAAAGAATTTTGGGATCAGTGGTTTAGACAAGCTCAAAGATCACAGCAGGTCCCCAGTGATCATGTCCAGATGTCTGAATGCCTTCTTTTTGTGACAATCATCTCCTCAAATGTGAATTTTACCCTGACAGAAATGATGCAGCTACTCTGGATATTCTGACCTTTTTTCCTTCTTCTACTAGGAGAAATCATCATCTGACACTTGTACAGCACTGAGAAAAGGTAGGAACAAAATGTAAACAAAGTCAAAACATCTGGGTCATCTCATGACTAGAATTGCATTTGGCCTCTGGGTTACAAGACACAAAAGTGCACTTTCTATCAATTATGAAGGACTACTTTAAATGGAAATTTGTTCTGATTCACACTAAGTATTCAAGAAAATTATCATTAAAATCACTGTGTGTAAATCTGTGATACGCAAAAGTAAATTCATTGAATGCAGAGATACATGCAATTAAAAGATTGTAAGGTGTCTGGTTCTGCTTTTATTTCATATTAACTACCTTACAGGGAAAGTTTTAATAGGCAAATTCATGAGAAAGTGCTATCCCAAGAAGGTTGGACTGTCTCCTTCAGGGAGAAAGATATTACAAAACCAATCAGTGGAATAGTTTTTAATATAATATTGAGCCCACATGGTTTTCCCTGGAAAAAGAACAATATTGCTTTGAAAGATGGGGACCATCACCTCCTGACAGGCACTCGAAGATGCCGCCAAGTGCCTTCCCACAACACAGTGCTACACTTGGATTGCAGCAGTGCAGGAAGACTGGACAGGAAGATTTTACCAGATGGATACAAGAGCAAACATTCCTGTTTTGCCCATCACCGAGGGATACACTGTGGTGCTTCTGGAAACTCTGCCCTGTCAGTGCATAAGAAAATCAGATCCAAATGCTAACAAGAAAGTGTTTTTAATACAACCACCTTTCCCTGTGGGGATCCTCCTCATTCACACCACTCTGCAATTCACTACCCGATGTAGTAAAATGGGTTTCTTGCTCATTTTCTATTTCTCCCCTCCCTCTGAAACAGCTGTTATTGGCCAATTTAGCCTGGCAAATCCCATGTCCTTTATCTCCTGAGAGATCTGACGTTACTCTGAGATCACACATTGTGTGAAAATCTTATCTAAACCTGGGTCATTTCCTCATACCCTTCAGTTGTCCTGCTGCACCAGGGTTGAAACAGTGGCTCAGAGGATATTCATTATTTACATCCCTTCTGGATAATGTGTAAAAATAGGCACCAGATGAAGAAGACATCCATTGAGGGATCTATATTTATTGAGAGGATCAATATTACTAATTGAAGCTGAAATGTAGATCTTGCAATAGAAGTCTCTGTCCTTTAACACAGTCAAAGGACCCCTCCACCGTGTGCCAAACTCCATGGCAACCATTAGGTTTCCAATATCTCATCCAATATTTCTCCAATAACAGATTTTGAGTGAAATCACTCCTCACTGGGTTGCATTTCTTCCTATCCAGACCCCTATGGCAGCAGCTCTTCCTGTGCCTGTGCCCCTGAGTGCAGCCAACCCCACCTAGGCTGCTCTGGGGTAGTTAGAACAGGGTCAGGTGGCCTTGCTCTGGAGCTTTGCCACATTCTGGGGAAAAAAGGCAACCCTAGAACAGCAAAACAGGTGAATGGCCTCTTAAAATTTTCTCCTCACAAGCCATATTCTAGAGCAGAGGTGTGTGAATGTGTTATAGTCCCTCTCCTAAATTCCCAAACTGCAGCGCAGTCAGTGACCTGCCCCAGCATTTTCCTATTGCAGGGATGTTTTTAGGGTGCACAGAGTTGAGCAAAGCCTGCATATCCTTTTGGGATCATGCCTTTAGTATTTAGGGACATGCCTGCCCTATTCTGGGTCCTCAGATAATGCTACACAATCGAGTAGAGTTGAGTTAACAAAGGTTTGTGAGGGGACGAGGCCATTCATCAGCATTTTGGCATCCTCTGCTGTCACTCAGGCTGCAAATGGTGTTGCCATCTGCTTTTCTCTGTGTTCTCATCCAGGCTATGAGATGTGCCCTTGAGAGATTGGGGAAAAAAAATAACAAATCAGGAAAGAATAAAAAGGGCTAGCTTGATTTCTGGCTGCAGCTTGAAATTTATGCCAGTCACTGGCAGAACACTTTGTTTGTAGGCAGCCATGGAGTGTTAAGACAAATGGCTGTTCTGCTATGGAATATATTTTCCAAGAAAAATGTTGGGATTTTGCCACAAAACTCTCTGGAGGTTTTGAATTGTCTCCTTGCCTTCTCAGAAGCATGTTTCCTCAGCTGGCAGAAATATATTTGTACTCTTTCCATTTGATTGAGGGAGCTCTGAGGCTGATTTTGGCACTCATGTTTTTAGTGTTGAAATTCCCATTACAAGAGGTATGATTGTGTGGATCTGCATTATTTCCATCCTCAACAATGTTACAGCTTTCTGTGATCCATTTAATTATGCACTTATGTAAGAGAGAAAGAGAAGATTCTTGGGAAGAGCCTCTCTGGAAACCGAGTTCTTTCTTTGTCCAAACTTTCATATGTGAAATGCATCAAATGGGGGAAAAACAGCAATGAAAAGGCTCACAAGACTTTTTAAACAAAGTTGAAGTAATGAAGTGTCTGCAGAAAATAACCTGCTGTAAACTAAGATAACTTTCCAACTCAACTACTCCAACTAATAAAGCTCCTAAGAGCACACCAGTCTTGGGAGTCTGTGTTGAGCCAATTGAGCCCTGCTGATCAGCAAAGTGCTGATCACACTGGGTAGGGATTTACCAGAATCCTCTCCCTGAGTGCTTTGAACCAGGACCTTCAATGTCAGTCTCTTTGACCTAATGTGAGATAAAATGAATGGCTATACCCAAAATCTTAAACCAGTCTCATTTTTTCAATATAATAATCATTTTCTAAAAGTGATTCAAAGTTAATTCACATCAGGTTTTGGCTACACAAGATGGGACCTCCCACATTACTTAACTTCAGATCTCCTGCTTTTCCTTCTCTCATTTTAACTTTTCAATTTATCAAAGCCTCAACACATTATTTTCTGAACAGAACTGTAAAAAGATCACATTTCCCAGAAGTAAGATCTCAGAAAAGTGGAAAGAACCCCATCTAACCAACCAACCAAAGAACCAAACAACCAATGAATTAACTAACCAACCAACCAACTAACCAACCCACTCCACCCCATGCCAACCCTAGTACTTTTTATCCATTTCCATTTTTTCAATGAAACATTATAAATGAAATTTTCATCAAGTGCAAAGTTCTCTGAACTCTGATTGTATGATTGTTCCCCATTTCTGAATTAACTGACTCAGCACTATCAAGAAATAAAACAGGGAGGAAGAAGTTTTCAGTTAACAGCTTTCTACCTTGTGTGCTGCTATCCTGACTTTTGGAAATAACTGAGCAATGGTCAATGTAAAATTCAACTGAGGACAAAAAAGTTCTTCACTAATGTGTGCACAGTGAGGTATCACTGATGTAAGCACAATTTTAAGACCACAACTCTTTTAAACTGACCCTTCAAACTAAACTACAGCTGATTATTGAATTCCAGGCAGCCACAAATGCACATAGGGAATTAGTTTCCCATAAATGTATAAGGATATGATGGCCAAACCCACTTCAAGTTTTAAGTATTTTCACAATCTTGGGCTTAAATTTCTTCTGGGAAGGTTTTTGAGTTAAAGCTTTGTAGCCTTCAGTAGGCACTGTAGTACACTTTTAGGCATAAAGCAAATGCACATCATATCTCAGAAATCACCTGAGAAAGGGAAAAAAGAATAAAGTCTTACTACACATTGGGGAAGGGAGGTCATTCAAGTTGAGTAGTAGCTTTCAGAAAATCTAAGGTTCTCTTAAATGAGAAAAACACAGACTACAGGTGTTGACAAGCTGAATGTAAGAGACACAGAAAGACAGACCAAAAAAAGCTTGTAATTTAAAAGTATTTACCAGCAGTTTTTTATACACTTAATAAATTGTCCTTCAAACACATTAGAAGTAAAAGGCCTTTCAGAAGGTCTCTAGAGGCAATAGATAATAAAGGTACAAAAAGAGCACTCAGGGAAAAAAGGGGCAAATCAGAAAAAAAAATTAATTTTCTGCCTTTATATTTGTTGTGGAAGATCTTGGGGAGGTTTCTGCACTGGAACCCTTCATTACTGGTTATTCACAGAAGATCTGAATCAAATTGAGGTGTCGATACATTTTACAGAGCAAACAACAAAATTGGACAGGGGCAAATTGCATCAATAAGCACTTGCCTAAGAATTCAAAAGGAGCTCAAGGACCAGATATTGAACAACTGTTGGTGATGCATAAAGTGTCCCTTAAACTCACTTTCATAACAGAGAACAAGAAAGTGGCAGATAGATTAAGGATGAAAAATTTTCAAGAAATATACTATGAATGATCAAGGGAACTACAAGTCATTAAATGCAATATAAAACTATCAAATTAGGAGTCCATATGATTTTGTAAAAATATTTCCTTAATATACACGAAAAATTTTTCTGAAAATACAATTTCGAGGTTGTGAGATCAAGAGATTGTGGCTGTAAATGTTGGCCTAAGGATACTGGCAAGCTGCATCTGGGAAACAAAATGGACATATAGAATTCAATTTGGGTAAATGTTATGTAATGCACATGGGTGGAAAAAAAGGGTTATTTTGCATATAAAATTATTTTGCATATTAAAGCAAAAAAAGGGTTATTTTGCATATAAAATTATTTTGCATATTAAAGGAAGAGATCTGTGTTCAGCAAAGTAGCTGGGGAGTGAGACTGGGGTTATGATGTGTAGTTGTACTTTCTATAGCTCAGAAAGACAGAAAAAAGAAAATAGTATGATAAGAGTTTTAAGAGAAAAAAGATGGAACAAATAGGAAACGTTTATGCTTCTGCATAAATCCAGGCAGTGCAGCTCTCATGCTCCTCTACAAAAAGGCTCAAAGAAGGGCAACAAAGATGAAAAGGAATATTGAATACTGTTCTTACTTTGAGTAGACAAGGACTTGTCCTGCTGAAGAAAAGACAGCTGAAAGAGGATTTGATAAAGGTCTAGTAAAACAGGCTTGGCGAAGGCAAAAAGGAATTGATTATCCAGCATCTCTTCTAGTGCAAGAGCTAGGAGACATCAAGTGCAATTAGCTGTGAGCAGAATAAAAAAAAATTAAAACCATAGAAAAGATTTTCTTACATTACAGGTTCGAGTTGCAGAGTTCCTTGCTGCAGAACATTATGGGTGCTAAAAATTATAGAAAAATTCCTGGGAAAAAATGCATACCTCCAGCTCAGGAGGTACCTGATACTTAAGGTTTTGGAGGGTATCTTGAAAGAAAAAACATCCTTAAATAAAATCTTTCCTAAGTTTTGGACTTCTTGCCGTGTTAGGTTAAAAAAGTATTTTGACATGCCTTTGGTGTGACATACCACTTTTCTCTTTATCTTTCAATTTGCGTCCTTGCGTCCAAATGTTTAAGACAATAACAAATCAATATTTTTATCTATTTCAGAGGCAGTGAATAAAAATTTTGGCTGCCTGCTTAACAAGGCAAGTTATTTGAATATGCTTATTGGGGAGAGTGAGAGAAAAGTGTAAGCAATATAAGAAGTAATTTTGAAAATATAGTATTTTAATTTCACAAAGAAAGCAAGGCATACAAGTATACCATTGTTTAAAATAAAAAATTAATTAAGATAATATTTTTAAATGAAGATATGGTTGACCACTTTCTCATAAAAGTACTTTCAATGGAACTGAAATATCCCACGATGAGAATTCAACCAATTCTTTTTCATCAGTTGGAATCAAATTCAAATCTGACCCATTCCAATAAGTTTTGCAAGTCTCAGAACAGAGAAATTGTCTTCAAACATTTCAAGCATCCAACATATTCCAGAGTCTGCTGTTTCTTTCACAATAGCTAAGTAATTAAATTTATCTTCTCTTATTTAAAATTCTTTCTTTTGACTGAATTTCTTAGAGGAAAGCTTTCATCAACCATTACTATCCAGTAAAAGATGTTTCCTTTCACTGGCATCATTCAGAAAGAAAGCATTAAGGTTCCTAGATATCTTAGGAACTTCATCCACCATCATTCTGGAAATCTGATCATTTAACATGAGTGATGGTGGGGATTGAAATGAAAACCCTAAAGCCAGGACTAACAGTTTTTACATAAAACCTACAAAGCATCACTGCACAGGTTTGGTGCACAATGCACAAGAAGAATGAAAGCCCTGCTCCAATTCTCATGAACAAAGGACTCCAAACAGTCAAGAGTCCAAAGGCACCAATTGCTGTTGCAGCTTCAATAACCTACAAGTTCAGTAAATTATTTAATGCCTTCCTTTGCTATCAAGGAAACATAATTGCAGCTCTGCTGGGTAACACACTCAACAGTCATGATCAAAAGCTTTCTTTCTGCTTTGTCTACTGTGCCATCTGCTCCTTCCTTCCAGAACTCCACTCTGGCAAGTGACCCACTCATGGCAATACAGCTTGGCAGAGGAGTGACACCACAGCACACTTTATGTGTGTCTCTGCATGCCTGGATGTATGAATATTCATAGGGGTGCTTCTTAATGAAATTAAACATAAAGCAACACAGCAATTACTTGTGTTTGCTGTAGTGAATCTGCAGTGAAACAGATTTCTTGTGTTTACTCATTGGGAAAAAACAACACAAAATAAAAATAACACTTTTAACTTGGAATTATAGACCAGGTCATGGTAGAATTTCTAAGACTCCAGGGCTATGCCTGGGAAATGTTTGGTTCCTAGTACATCAACCAACTAAAATTCATGGGTCAGGGAAACTGAAGGTGAGGACGGAGCTATATTTGCTTTTAAGTTATCAAGCACACCAATTGTAAGCTAGAGATAAACTCCCCTTGGAGAGCAAGAGCCTGTTTGGAGGGTTGGCTACTGTGCATAAAGATCGGATGGCTTCTGTCAGTGGGCACCTGGACAGATGGCAACACCCTAGTTAGTAAATTATTCTAAATTCTTGACTACCACTGATTAATATTAACCTTGTCAGATCATAATAGATGGAGAAGCAATACAGTTATTTAAGAAACTGTATTTTCTACACAAGCTGCTTAAAATGGCAAACTCCTCGACCACGGTGAACTTGTTCACATTTTTTTTTCTTTATCAAGTACTAAGGAATTTTTAATACAAATATCAACCTATTGTTGGCATTTCTCTAAAATCCTTTGCTAGTCACCCTGAGTACCATGGGTCAGTTACCTTACAAACACATATCACAAGGAGGGCTTCAGGGTCCTTGGGTTATTATGTGGCAAAATAGATGTACTGGCTGAATTCTGAAAAGAAAGGCTTGCAATGTGTACATTAATTTTGATTAGGTGTTCAGTTTCATCCAAGTTTCACTCTAATTTATCCCCTTTTTATTCTCTATTCATTAACATTCTTATGGATGGTTGTGGTTTGGGGGGTTTTGTTAATGGGAATATTTGAGCAGCTGTGCAGCATAAACCCTTACAAGTGAAAAATAGTGGGTTTTCTTCTGTTATGTTTCACTCTGTTTACTTCTGTAATCTTTTGTTCATCTATTTGAATTTCAATCATTCCAAGGCAGAAGCAGAACTGACTTCATGTCGTAGGTGTCACGTTCCTCTGAATAACACCTTGTGAACACGTAAAGTGAACAAAATTCAAGCAGATTTTTCAAAAGACATTTTGAGCTCCAAGTGTCTAACAGATGTTTGCAATTTGCATTGGGTCACTACGACATGGATTAGTCCATCCACAGAAAGAAAATCCACATGCCACCTGATTTCCTTACAAAAGCCATAAATCTGCTGGATGTTTTATGCATGAAATTCCATTTCTGTGGATGAGTTTCTGGGAGTCTTTTTGAGCAAAGTGGGCTCTGGCAGGGCTCTTTCTGTCCCTGGCTAGGATGGTACTCGAGAATGAGGAGCAAGGTTCTCTTCATTAATTTAGCAAAAGAATATATTCCTCTGGATGATGATGAAGGTACTTATTGCTATAATCCCTCTGAGTAATAACAGAATATGCAGACATAAATAATTTATAGAACCAAAATACTAACACTGGAAAGTCTGACTTGGACAGAGAAATCCTTGTGATTCATCATTTTAATGATAACAATAAACTAATTCACTGACTATAAGGAAGGAAAGTTAAGAGTATATTGCTTCTTCAGTAACAGATTTTCTTAACAGAAGTTCAAAATACAAGTGCATATGATCTGTTTGAAAAAAAACTCTGAGAGGTGAATTACTGTGGATTGAATGCCAGAATTGTTTATTTTTCCTCTGATCTTCTTTTCTAAAATGTCTAAATATTTTTCATAGTACAATGTTGTATCAGATATTCATAATCATACATAGGGATGCATTTAAGAGGTGAGGAAATTGGAATTGCTGTGAGCAGCTGATATGTTACAGCAATTCATTCAAAAATTATTTAGCTTTGGCAGAATGTAATATTTTTCCTCATTTGAGCACAATCTTCATCAACCAAATTATCTGATGGGAAGTTAGTAAATATTAGTGACAAGTTCCAAAAAGTCCATGGACTTTTTTCTCTGGGGCCTTACATTTAGAACCATGATAGAATTCTCTTAGTTCTATGTTTAAAGCAAGTGAAAAATAACCGCAGTTTTTCAGATGTCTTGGCATCCAGTCAACTTATGCCACTAATATTTATAATGTTCCTATTTTAGAATTGAGATGGAATTAGTCACAAAACCTTTAAGAACTTCCTTAGTTCAGCACACGATTAATTAGGATGATGCAATAGAGAAAGCACTGAGAAACATTGCTAAAAATGTGCTCCATTTCAAAGGCATAGTCAGGTGCACTTGTTGAGAAATCATAAACTTACCTCCTTCTTTTCCTGACAGATTATGCTGTTATGATTGGCTAAAACTACTCTGCTGCTTCTCCAGAGGAAATCCATCAGAGCTAACTTAAAGATGAGACTGGGTTTTAAAATTCATTTCTTAATGGAAATGATCATTCTCAGCCAGCTTCTACTCATATTTTTCATGTATTCAAATACCATTTTTAACATTCCATATGATTTCTTTTTCCTTTTAATGACTTACTCGCTAAAAAAATATCAAATTTTACTTTTAGTGATATCTGAACAGCAGATAATGATGTGAATATTAATTAGTTTTATTACAAAGAAAATTGCATTGCCAATCATTGTTACTGACTAATGGGTGATGACATGCAATTACAGTAAGATAAATGATTATTCTTGTTAACCAGCATATATTCTGCTCTGCAATGCATAGTTTTCAAAAATAGACAAAATGAGAGTGAAAAAGTAAAAGCTGCAATATCTGAAGAAATTAATTTCACAAGTTATCAATGAAGATGAAGATGAAAAATAATTAAAATTGAATTTATTAATTAGAGATACTGCTGGAGAACACAATATAGTTATTTCTTGCTGTTTCTGGGTTTTATTTAATTTTACCCTCCATAGTATTTTTTTGACTCAGGAATGCAGATGTAGAAAACAAGAAACTTTGTATCCAGCCTGGAGCTTATGAAGTTCTTGTAAATAAGGAAGGCTAGGAGAGCAAAGGCATTTGAACATGGACGACAGCTGCCTCTCCAAAGAAGCAAGAGGGAGGGAAGACAGCAATACCAGCTTCAGGCTTCAACAAGGCCATAAAAAGCCTTAAAAATGTCAGCTGTAATTATTGTCAGTGGTGCCTTAATAAGAATTTGAGTGTGACAGATTAGCACCACTCCCGTCACACTCAGCAGAACTCTCTGTGTCAAAGCCCCTGCAAGATATCTTTGGTGCTGTGGTTCAAACTGAGGAAACAAATAAATATATCTGTCACTCAGAGATATGAGGCTGAAGATGCTTATCTGCCAGTGTTTGGGGGTGTTCTGAGGGTATGAAACAGGCATTGAGCCAAAGCAAATGGCAGAGACATGAATAGAATGCAGTTACCAAAGGATAATTATGTTGGGTGTAAAGAAGTCTACCAAGCTTTGTAAAGGAAAGCTGTTGCTTGCCTTCATTGATTGGGGTGGTGCACAGTCAGGGCTGGATTTGGTAGCTGGTGTGTGGGCACCGTGCTGGAAAATCACATCATCTGTAGTGGCATGGGATACACAGGAGCTCTGTACCCTCCTTGAACAGCATGTGAAGGGCAGGCAGGATACCCTGAAAACCCACAAATGGCCTCTTTTCAAACACTAAACCTTGCCCTTCAACTCCACTGCATAATGCCCAAACTGCTGAGCTTGGCAGCAGCCTGGTGCTCAGAATGCCCCAAGAAAAAGAAACTCACCTGGGAAATCCCACAACATGTCCTCCTACGTGGTGGGACAAGGCTCAGCATGTCAGATCTGTGGACAAGATGGGCTGTACAGAGAGGTCCTATTGCAAGAAATATTATCAGCCTGTTTAAAGGAATTTAAGTTCTAACAGCCAATGTTAGTGTTCCAACTGCATTTATAGGACTCCCAACACTGGATGATCAACTCAGAATGCATTGTGTAGCAAAAAGATATTTTTTAAAAGAGGGATCTTTACATGTGGGAGCCAAAAAGACTCACAATGGAAAACTTTGTAGGAGGATAGAATTTTTCTTTTAATGCTAATAGATATAGCATTATAAAAAGTTCCTAGGGAACAGTTTATAAAGCAGTTACCCCCCCAAAATATTTTGAGCCAGTGAATAGATAAAAATCTATCTATTCTATCTAGTCTATCTAAAATGATCTTGCATGTGCCAGGGGAAACCTTCCACACTGTGAAGAGAATAAATATTTTTAAGTGCTCATCTTTCAATCAGAATCAGACAAATACCTTGTAGAGACAGCATGACACCTGCTCAGGAAGTGGGACAGACCTTGAAATATCTGAATTTCCAGATGGGAAAGAATCCTCTCCAGTGAAAGATGTCTCTGCTCCCCACCCATCCCCCTCAGAGGCAGCATGGTCATGTTTGCCTCATTTGGCACATTTTGCTTTTGCTCAGCACTTGCTGTGTCTGTGGGAAGAGCAGTGTCCTCCAAGGATGCCACGTTTTAGAAGAGGCATGCACTTGACTCACAGAATGATTTATGAGGAATTTTGGGCTGTAGTGCAGCTGTCAGCCACAGTCAATAGGAAATTTCCCCAGGGCAAAGGAGAAAATAAAGCCTAAACCTACAGCTGTCCTCTGAGAACTGTAAAGGCTACATCCTGTTTTTTTTGTAGAAGTCTTCAAAGAATAAGGAATTTTGCAAGCAGGGCATAATTTCAACAGTATATGACATTTTCCTAATGCCATTCCCATAGACCAGAGACTACAACTCCTGTGTTTCCAGTCCCACTGTGTCAGCAGAGGCTGATCTTGATGGTGTTCACAATATTTACCACTTCACCCCTTCTCACAGGGCAGCTTATCCAGGTCCAGATTGTATCTACCCTTTTCAAGTTCACTCACACAATGCAATCTCCTCAATCCTTTTTCTCCAGTCCTTCTTTCCTTTGTCATGTTTAGGGGTTTTTTTTTAGCTCATTTTGTTTCAGGTCTGATGGTTATTTTTGGCTGCCAGCAAAAGACAATATACGAAATAAAAACAAGACAGACGACTTTTTCTAACAATCTGCATGAGATCAACAGGAGAAGAGCTGAAAGGAATCTGTCTCTTTTTCCATGGGCAGGCTTTTTCATTCACGCTCTGTGTGTCATACTCTGGTGAGCTTTTAACAATTGCAGGAGATTCCAGATGATAATTATGTTCAAACTGAGAAATGAAACATCTAGGATTATTTTTTCAAATAAAATCTTGCTTTTTTTGTGGCTATTTTCTCCTCTGCCCCCCTAAATACAAGGAAAAACTACAACAGGAAAAGAGTAGTGGAGATGAACCAATTCCTTATGGAAGATTTGAGCCTTGAGCTTCTGGAGATTCTGGGGTCTGAGAAATCTGATCTGGTTAAAGATGTCCTGGCTCCTTGCAGGGGGGTTGGACTAGACGACCTTTAAAAGCCCCTTCCAACCCCAATTAGTCTATAATTCCATGGTTTTTGCAAACCAGCACAACACCATGGTGGGGGAACTTTACAGATCCCAGGAAACATGGATCTGCAACAGCTGGCTGTGGATTCTGTATACATGGAAAAGGAATGCATGTCAATGTATTGAAGCTACATTTAAGTTCAGTTTTCTAATAAAAAGTTTTTCTTAATGCTGTTCCTCAATCAAACCAGTGCAGTGCAGGACACAGCACATTCCATAGGAGCTGCTTGATGCCAGTCTCCAAAAGGCAGCAGGACTCAAACTCCAGCACTGTAGTTTAGCACAAAAGACACAAGCAAATACATAAGTGCCACTTGTTTTTCGAGGAAATCTTCTTTCCCCCTGCTCAGTTTTCTTCTCACTAGATATCTTTGCTTTTTGTGTCAAAGTTGTTGAAAGCTTCTGCAGTGTTTTTGACAGACCTCCTAGAACAAGGGGTGGGGACTCTAAAGTGTTAGATAACTTATCTTCACTACGTTACCAAATGCAAAATAACATCTGTCTACATGGCTGACTGAGCCTCATCCCATTTCTGAAATAATTTTCTGAGATATTACAGAAGACCTAATTATTTGTGCTGAATTTCACAACACTGCGCTTATGATGTTGAAGATGCATAATTATTAGCTATTATAGAGCAATTATAGCACCATGAAAGTATAGTAATTCTCCATTCTCTGAATAAACCATGGAAGATTTCATTGCATTTACAAATCTGAACTAAAGGGAGGAGGAGATGTTTGGTTATGCCAACATTTAGAACAGTTGATTAAAACTTCTCAATGAAGTCAGACTGCAGAAAAATTCCCTGGTCTAACTTTAGTTGTATACTCCTAAGGAGATGTTTAATGCATAAGAATTCCTCACTTTTTTCAACACTCATGGTATTTGACTTTACTGGGAATATAGAGTGACCATCCTATACAAATGTGACAAGATGTACTCTAAATGAGAGAATTAGTGCTAAGAAATTAAATTACAGTGCGAGATTATTGGGGGGGGAAAGGCAATAAATCCTAATCCATCTGAAATCACTAGTTGAAGTCTCATTAATTTCATTTTGGGCTGGGATTTTGCCTGGTGTCTCTCGTGACATCTTGCATGGCCCAGAACCAAGATGCTGTTCCTCAGCTTCACCATCACTGATTAAGCTCACAAACACCTACCTATTGCTTATTCTGCATACTAAATAACACTCCTTATTATTTCTGCATTCTGAATGGTAATGATTCAGACCTTTAATAGCTGTCACTGCCTGGTTTTGTTTATTGCTTGTTTTCTTAGTTTAAGTGACTGTACTGCCTGTACTGAAAAATGGATCCCTGCCTCTGCTCATGTACGCCTATCGGTCCCTTCTTCCCTCTCCATAAATTCTTGTGACTTCAGCATCCCTGGAATAGACTATGATGGATAAAGTCTGCAGTCACTACTGTTAGAGTAATGCACATTCCAACCTCTTCCTGGCAGATTTCTGAACTCAGCATAAATTGTTTGCTTTGGACTCTTTTTCAGGGAAATATTCATTCTGACATAAATTGGCAATGTCAATTCTGTCATTATCACAGCTTTGATATTTATTAATCCAAAAAAAGACACAACCAAGCTTAAGAAGATGAAATTATAGTTCCAGGGGAATTCATTACCATTAATATATACTCAAGTTCCAGTGTGTACAAGTATCTAGTGACCTGACCTAACAGAAAAGGTCTTGTTAAGAGGCTCTCTTCTTTTGCCCCCACTCACCCATTCCCAAGGTACAAGATGAGGCTCCTGGGAGATCTTAATGCAACCTTTTAGTGCTCAAAGGGGGCTTATAAGTACAAATCTTTTAGTAGGGCCTGTTGTCAAGGGGTAGTGGTTTTGAATTAAGAGAGACTGGACTAAATAAAAGGATGAAACTTTGTACAGTAAGGGTGGTGAAACACTGGCACAGGGTTTCCAGAGAGGTGGTGGATCCCACATTTCTGCAACTATTTAAGGTCAGGTTGGACAGGGCTCTGAGCAACCTGCTCTAGTAGAAGATGTCCCTGCTCATTGCAGGGGGATTGGAGTAGATGATCCTTAAAGATTCTCCAAAATTGTTCTGTGATTCTGCACCAATTTAAGTTTGAACAAACCAGTGAGGCAGATTTTGCGTCACATCTGGGACAGGAACATCCCCAGGATGACCTGACACTATAATACTGATATTTTCACTGCTTTGAGGGGCTGTTTGAGATTCTTACTCAGCTGGAAGCAGAATCAGCCAGCTGAGAGACAGCAGGGGATCAAATTGCTCCCAAACTTTTCTGATGACATCTAAGTCAGTGTAAATTTAATCCTGACCTCAATCAGGTTTGCCTCACTGAGATACTGTCACATAGACTCTCAAAGTCTTAAATACTTAGTAAAACATCACCCTTAATACAAAGTCTGTCATAGAATATATTTCTATCCTCATATGCCCCTGCATTTGGAAAACAGCCTTATAAAAACACCGTCTGCCTCTGCTATCTGTTTTTTCCTATATTGCCTGTGCCTGTAACTGATAAGAACATGCCCTAAGCTCTGGGATTCATACCCTTCCATTACAACTTCCACTGACATGCTATGTCTCTATCTTTGCAGTTGCAATCTGATAGATTTGAAATTACCAGTATCAGAAAGAACATTAATTAGTCTGTGGATCATTAGGAATAATGGGGTTATATTATCAGATCGTCTTTTTTAGTGCTCATGTTTGTGAGCTGAGCAATTATGAAAATATTTAAATAACGAATGTAATCACCTATTAAAATAATTTTTGCACAAATATTTAAATTCCTAATCAATGATTCCTCAGAGATATAGGTGTAAATATAAAGAAAATCACATGTGTATTGTACATGCAAAATCCTGTGTGCAGTTCCTGGTATTAATCACCCTCGTGGAACCATCCTGCACCAGCTTTTTCAGCATGCATTGCTTATTTCAGTGTCTTGTTTTGGGACTGGCCCATGTTAAATACCAGAGACTACAATGATTTTTCAGGCAGCTGATGCCCAGTGCTCTCTGGCAATCAGGCACCTCTGTGGGTGGCATTCTTGCCTCCTGCAAGTCAAGGCAATTTTCCCCTCCTACTTCAGTAGGTCTGGATTCTGCATTAAGACAGAACTCAGCATTTAATGGTTGTAGTTATTTTCCAAAGGGCAACCATGTTCCATTCTTGCTTTGGGGTTGTGACCACTTTGAAGAAACGCAAAGTAGAAAGAGGTGTGAAACTATAAGGGGAGAGAATTCTGTATGCCTGATTTCATAAACATCGACAAAAACTCTAAAGGATTAATTTTTTTATGTTTAACATCTTTAAGTTCCTTGATTGCACCTTGAACCTTGCTCTCAAAAAAAAAAAAAAAAAAAAAAAAAGGGGAAAAAGGGAACATTGAAATTGAAAAA
>VYXF01000381.1:1615-11684 GCA_013397295.1 Polioptila caerulea
CTTACATGTGGTAGCCAATGGCAGGAGCCATTTTGGAAAGGGAACTTCCACCATTTTGGGTGTCTCTGTTCTCTGGAAGCTTGAGTTTTAGCAATTTTGTATCTAGTGATTATTTACTGGGTTTTTTTGCCTGTTACAGTTTTGCTTGTTAGTACACTGCTAGTTTTTCACTTATATCTATTTGTATTTCGCTTCTTCTTATTGGTGGAAAGGGATTGGTTAAAATAAAGGGAAAGAACTCATTTTAGTGTTCCCCGTTAAGATGTCTTTAACCAAGACAGCACGTTTTCTCACGTGAGTACTGTATTTGTCAGTAGTTTGATTAGAACTACTGTAGATGAGTGCTTTAAAAGCCATGGTGAATTGTGTCTTTAATAAGTTATGATACAAAAAATAAATAAAAATATTCATTTTCTGATAGTGTTCACTTTTACTCTTCATCCAGAGTAGTCTGAATTCAGAGATTCTCAAGACATTTCATGTATCCCTATCATTTTGTTACATATCTTTTAAATTAAATGCCTTCACAAGTCCTCTTCTGGTTGCAAATAAACCAGTGAAAGAGATAGCTCCATCCTGCTTCCTTGCTGGAGGTTACAGACTTCCCACACCCCAGTCTGTATCAGTCAAACAAGCTGTCTTAATTTGAGCAATTTCCATAGTGTTTCTTTGCTATTTCAAATAATTTTCACAGCAATAGTTTATGGAGGCATTGCACAAGAGCAAGACTTCAGCATGGACTGTGACTTTTGGAAAAAGGTGTGGTTAGAAGCAGCTGGAATGAGGATTTGACCTGCACAGTTGCAGTTGGAAAAGGTGTTTGATATTTCGATGTTTTTATTTAAAGTTGCTGCTTGTGCCAGAGACAACACCAGTGTGATTGTCATTATTGTTATCCATTACATGCTCACTGTCAGGATGCTAGGCATCCTCAGGTGTCAGGAGGGAATATATAGACTGAAACCAATTCAAGCCTATTGGTCTCCTCAAAACTCTTCTGCTAGTTGTTCAGTTCTTATACTCTATATTGAGCTTACTCATGTGTACATTCCTCCCATGCTGGACTGGCTAACTCAGAGAGATATTCACATTCTCTTAATGAACTCAGAGAAAAACATTTACATCACCAGTTGATCCACTCAACTCATTGATCCAACTCTTTTGATATGAAGAAGCCTTGAATATAATTCACTGCAATAATAAAGACTTATAAAACATGATAAACCAAAACTATGATAAACCCTTTATCAAAGAGTTATCAAAGGCAGGGCCTCAATTTGAGTGCCGTATGCAGTTCTGGGGCCCACAATTTAAAAAGGATGTGAAGGTCTTTGAATGTGTCCAGAGAAGGACGACCAAGCTGGTGAAAGGGCTGGAAGACACAGTCCTATGAGGAGCAGCTGAGGACACTGGGTTTGTTTAGTTTGGAGAAAAGGAGGCTGAGGGGTGACCTCATTGCTCTCTACAGTTTCCTGCGGAGAAAGTGAGAGGGAGGTGCTGAGCTCTTCTCCCTGGGATCCGGTGACAAGATGTGTAGGAATCATTCAAAGCTACATCATGGGAGGTTCAGATAAGGAAGCATTTATTTACTGAGAGGGTGGTCAAACACTGGAAGAGGCTTCCTAGAGAGGTGGCCGATGCCCCAAGCCTGTTAATGTTTAAGAGGCATTGGGACAATATCCTTAATAATATGCTTTCAGTTTTGGCCAGCAGTGGACTAAATGATCATTGTACGTCTCTTCCAACTGGAACTATTCCATGCTTGTCCAAAAAAATAAAATTCTAAATGTTCTGTATTACTGTAACAGCTATGATAATATTTGAAAATTGTTTGTGCTGGTAGTGGGTATTTAGGTTTTAATAGTATTCAAGTCATCTTTTCCTTTTTATGTAAATATTCACTTTTATTCATTCATACTTTCCATATTCCTTCTCAGCATTTTGAAATAGTCTGTCAACCCAATAAGTTAATTTTAAAAATTTACACCATTACCCCATTCCTCCTAATGGAAAATGTATATGCAGTTCTAGAAAAATAAAAGTATACTCTTACACAGTTAATACAAAAGTAATTTTAATGGTATTGAGCATGTCTGTTGATTTGTTCTACTGGCATTTTGGGAAGATTGTACATGACTAAAGAGAAACAATTTCTGCTACATTCCAAAATATTCAGATGTGGTGCAAAGAAGTGGGTGCAGTAGAGCAGAAATACCCTGATGACAATCCTTATGATACACACCCTTACCTACTGATGATTTTTTAAAAATTAATTGTATTATTTTGGATCAGAGGGAACATGAGCTTTAAAGAGTTTAGGAGATTTTATTGATTTTAGAGTTTTGAATGAAATTTTGTATTGCTGATGCAGACAAAGCTTTCAGACTGATTGTCAGAAACATGTTTAATTCCCTCTAAGTTGATAAAATAGTCAGAAGTTATATCTACTGCCAGCAACTAAGTAGGATGCAGCAGCTCACTCACTCCCCTGATTTCCCCCTCTCCCAGTGGGATAGGGAGGAGAATCAGGGTAAAAAAAGTAAAACCCATGGGTTCAGATACGAACAGCTTAATAATTGAAGCAAAGTAAATTATAATAATAATATTAGTAATAATAATGATAATAAAAATAATGATAATAAAAAGAAGAGAGAGAATGGAGCACTCCATTTCCCTTCTTCTTTTATGTAAGTTTTGCTTTTTTTTCTATTGCACTTCTTCCTATACTACATCTCATTTCTTTTCCTAAGACTGCCTTTCTCTTTTCCTCAGTGGGATTATGGTCTCACTGTCTTGCATTCCTGTTGTTTCTTCCCATCAATAGTTACCTTAACGACTTGGACCGCATAGCAGATTCGGCCTATCTGCCAACTCAGCAAGATGTGCTTAGAGTTCGAGTTCCAACAACAGGGATCATTGAATATCCATTTGACTTACAAAGCGTCATTTTCAGGTAGAAAAAAGTTTAACATGCATTTGCTTCGTTTCTTTTGTTTCCTTTTACATTAGTAATACCGTGTATAGGATATTGGTTAAATGTACAAATTATTTAATGTTTTTTAAATTTGAGCTTGGTGTTAATTTTATTTTCATGTTTTTGTCCATATATGACAAGCATCTGTTGTTAAAGGTGTCAAGATGATGAGAGATAGATTTATCTTTTTCTGAAGGTAGTTATTATTGATAGAAAAAATGGAAGTAATTTTTCAATAAAATTAGTACAAACGTTCTATTATGAATAATTATGAAGTTGAAAGGTACCACTTCTGTACCTGATTTTTATAGAGAAGGGAAATTTTTCAAATTTAATGCCATTCCTACAAATAATTTTCCCCACTGTTCATTCTGAGGGCAAATACAATTGCTAAAGAATAACTATGCATTTATAAGTTAGACACCTGAGTGTCTATTTACATTGAGATCCATAATAAATTTGGAGTGCACTCTGCCAGTAAATTTGAGTTTTTATTTTGGCTATTAACAACTTCAGTAAATACAGATTATATTCTATTTATACTCTTAAAATTAGGTAGCCTTGGTAAGTTTGGAATTTTGACTGGCAATTTCTTGGGAGAATGGCAGACCACCAACTTAATTCTGTGGACGTGTTTCTGCTGAATATACAGAGCATACATTCTAGACTTGTGACTCATAAGTGTTTTGAATAACAGAAATTTGAGGGCTTTGAGACCCATAATAATTCAAATTCAGAAAGCACATCAAACTAAAAAGCAAATATGATAACTTATTTATTTACAACACATTCCATTAGTCTTTAATATGTATGGGAACAGTTTTAAGAAGAACCAAATTGTTTTCAACTAAATTCTTGAATTCAGTGTTTCATGTGTTCGTATGCTTATCTACAAAGGTATTTGTGGAGTTGATGCGATCATTGTTAATTTTGCAGAATGGTAGATGTAGGAGGCCAACGATCGGAAAGAAGAAAATGGATACATTGCTTTGAAAATGTGACATCTATCATGTTCCTAGTAGCTCTTAGTGAATATGATCAAGTGCTTGTGGAGTCTGACAATGAGGTAAGCAAGTATTTGCATAAATTACCAGTTTTTAGAAAAAAATACTTGCCCTGAAATTAATTTTAAGTTTTATTTGTAAATTGATTAAAACACAAGTTTGTAGAGAGCTTTGATGCATGTGTGTTTTTGCATGTTTATTTGGATATTAAATTTTTTGGACCACTAAAGTGTAATGATAGATTAAATACTTCATGCTGAACAGCAAAACAGAAGGTTGCTAGTCCTTTTAAGACATTTTCAAAGCAGACTGGCTTGTCTCGTCCTGGTTGTTTTCCAAATGTCTACCAGTAGTTGTATGCAACTGCATGGAACTAAATGAGAAGTTCTACATGGATTAGGATGCTAATCTTCAAATAATATGACACAAACTGATCTCTTCCATGGAAGGTCAGTGGAACTCATCTATTTTGTGTTAAAGGTGGAATAGCTGACTGTAGAGAAATGTTCTAATTGTAACTATTTGCATGGTAATGTTGTATAGCAGAGCCATAAAAATAAAATGGGAATTAAAACAAAATTCATAGGTTCTTTGCTAGAACAGACTCTAAAGTAGTAAACTTCATTCCATTGACTTAAAGTATGGGCTTTATATTGGCTTATATTTCCTACTTGTGTTGCTATTTCAAAGAATAACAGAAGTTAAAAACTCATGGGTGGTGATACATGAACTAAGTAGGAAAAGTGCAGGAGTAGCCAGTGTTTTGTATACAGTTTTAAAAAGTAGGGGGGAAATTTAATAATTGGACTTTTTCTTTCATAAAGACTATTCCCATTTTTCATCAAATTTACATGAGTTACTCACCAGCACTGTTCTATGAAAGTTTTTAGCATTCATTTACAAAATTTTGGTGAAAAAAAGAAAACATTTTAATGTTCTTCATGACTGTATATATATGTTGATTTCATTATTTAAGAGAAGGATTGACATACCAAGGTAAAACAGATGTCCCAGGGCAGTCATGATTGCATTCTCAATTTTTTCAATATTAATTTTTTCAAGAAAGACTAGGAGTTCTGAAAGCTTTTAAATTTATACTTTTCCCATAAAAGAAAGAAATCTCATTACAGTCTTTATATCAACAGATATCTCCTTAAAAAGTACAGCTGTTACAAAGAAAAAAATTTCAGTTACTTATATAGTGACTATATCTTCTAATTTATTTTTGTATTTTTTTAACTTGGCAGGTATCAGAATGCTTTTATTTTGTTTTGTAAGACATATATTTGATGTTGTGCTCCAAACAGTGATGTAGTCTGACAGTACATTATAAAACAAAACTTTATTGAGGAAGTAAGAAAGATTAACAACTATTCTCCCATATAGCAACTCACCCAATCACCAGTAATGAGTACAAGATCGTAAGTAATGCCATGGCTCTGGTGGACTGCCAGGGACATTTGGTATCTGGGTCATCTGGCAGAAACAGCCAATCATGCAAATACCTTAAATGTGGAAAAGAGTTGTGACAATGCAGATTGGGGGCAGAGTGTTGGAAGTCTAAGATACCAATATTGGTTAAGGGACAGGGTGTCAGAAGGCAAGATGTCGCTTCCACCCTGTGACTCTCTCAAATCATCATTTGACATGGAGTTATAGGCAAGGGTGTTATTTTGATGGGTTGTTAGTTATATAATAATCTAGATGAGGTTGGTGTTCCAACACCTGCAGGGTATGTTATACAGTCAGAGATTAAAAGGTGATGTATCATAAGATGGGTACTGTAGAATCACCTCTATCAAGTATCAGCTGTGCAGGCATCTGGGAGGTGATTACTGTTACAAATGGAGAGGAGAACTTAAACAAGTCCTGCCTTTGACTCAGATTTCTGGCAGTAGCTCTGTTTGGGGCGGCCTGCACCCCAGATAGCTCTTGCTAGCAGGTTCTTAATCATGGCCGATTAGATCTATTACAAAATGAATAATTTATTTAATAGACACAAATTTAACAGACATAAGACTTTAACAGATTACTTACTACACAGGATAAACAAAAGAAACACTACTAGTAGATGAACAAGACAGTGCACGATTGAGGTACCTATTATTACAGCTAGAGAAGAAATAGTATAGATTAGGATTCAATGTATTTTACCATCCAATTTCTGATGTGGCACACATAGGATCCTTTCCTCTCAGTTTCTGGAAAAGTAACCATGAAGATGCGTCCAGGCTTGGGGAAGAAGTCCTACACTTTTCCAAAGAGTGTGTAGGAGACTTCTGCCTCCTTGAAAATTCATGTAAGCTTTCATAGTTGTAAAAGTAGTGTCTTTCCGTCAAGGATTCCTGCCTTATATCTCTACATCTCACTCTCAAGGCAAGGAATGTTTATCAGCTGGGGGTCTCATCTCCCTGGTGCCAGAGATAACTCACTGCCGGACATCTGTCCGGCCTGGGTTATCTCACCAATTCATGTGAGGGTGGAGAATGTCCAGAGCTATGCACCAGCTGATGGACAGAGCAGATGAGGTTTTCTGTGGTAGAGGGAAGACTTTGTGCCACATTCCATTCCTGTGACAGAAGACACTGACTTTACCTCATGGAGGGATAGTGCAGGTATTGCTTGCCTCCATGCTATAAAAGCATCCACTTTCATAAATGTGTGCACCATTGCTGAGTGTTTTCATACACACTGTTTTCCTGAGCTGTACTATTTCTTCAAAAGATGTTGTATATATTATTGATATTGATAAGAAACATCTGCTGTCGTTTCAGCTTATGTATTTATGTATTAGATCATGTAACACATATATGTATATTAAAAATAATATTAGTGATAAACCAAAAGATTATAAGACATATAAGGCAATTAAATTCAGAGTGTTCATGGTAGTTGAGGACAATCCAATAAGTCATTTTTATTTGTATTGTTATCAGTCTGTGTAGGATAGGTTGTTCCCCACCCCTTGAGTCTTAAGATCATAGGAGGATGAGATGCAAATCAGGAACAAAGAATACATGGAGATATCTTCTTGATTGTAGTGATTGGAGGAGTTCAACAGATGGTCAGTGACTCTTTTCACTTCCATTCACGCTTCTTAGTCTAGTGTTCTTCAGTGAAGTTCAGTATTTTGCATATTCTTGCTTATATCAAGTGTTAGACAATTCTACAATAATCTAAAGCAATATATATGTATTATATAATAGTCTGTTGATTTCCGTTTATTTTTACTTACTTAGGATATTATTCCAATTGGGAATTTTGTTTTATCCTGGAGAGATAGGAAGAAGTAAACAAAACTGATTCCATAATCATATAAAAATTCAAGTTATATTTAGGGTGAAATACTTTCTACCCACTGACAATCAGAGTGAAGACATAAGCATTCTAAAGCAATATTTAAGGAGGACTACAAAGCATAATCAAAACAACTAAAACTATCAAATCATTTGCTACTTCAATAGTACTAAATGAGGGTTTTAATGCTATGTAAACAAGTTTAAGTGGAATAGCTGTCCACTCTTCTGAGATCTTTTAGGAAAATTGTTATTGTCAGATTTACACATTTGTTAAATCCAGTTTTGTAAATTTGGAATAGGGTTCATGTACCAAACTTTAATGTTAGAATACTGTAATTATACCAATCAGTTTTTTCATGGACACATTTAAATTTGGAAATTGTGAAGTTATCCCATTAAATATATTTTCTCCTTCATTTTCTCATTTCCTGCAAGATTCCAGTGTTCATTTTAACTTGTATTTTCAGAGTCTGATCTACATATACACAGCAATTGCTGTTGGTAGCTGTGGAAGCCAAAAGCAAATCCAAAGCTATTTGATTTTGTTCCATTACCTTTGGGAGGTTGGTAAATTTTTGTTTCAAGGCACTGATTGTATCATCAGACTGTTGATTTATAGAGATTTGGGTTATCTCTCCTTCCAGGAGGGGTATCACCTTAGCTAGAGTAAGACTTTAGAGAATATGGTTGGTGTGGAGTTCTCACCATTTGAATACTTTCATGAAATGTATAGAGGACTGAGAACAAACTAGCAATTGTTGCAATTTATTATCAGTGTCACAGCTTGCATTAGCTTTATGTATGACTTTCCCTTCCAAGGGTCAAGCAACATTTGATGTATGCATGTTTAGGAAAAAACAGCACTGTTACTTTTTGTTGGGATGGCTGATTAGCCATGCTGCATTATTGTAAACATTGACCTGTAAGCATAAAAATGCAAACAATATCATAACTGAAATTTTTGGTTACAGCAGATTCATTAGTTACTGTGCAGTCCAGTATGGCTTCTTTGGGTCCAGAGTTAGTTTTATTCACTTACAGGGGTCCAGGAATTTCAGTAGTTTTCACAGTCCTGCAGATAGTGATCAGTCCTTTCACCGCTGTTTGAATGGTTTCTTGTTTTATGTCTGGACATACACTTAGATTTTGTCTAGTGAGGGCATACTTAAACATTCAAGGTTATTAGAGAAACCAAAACCACAGAACTTAAGCAAAGATAGATACGTTTCTCACAAAGAATTATGGCAGTGGTTCCATCTCTGGCCTCTAGTTGCCAACTCAGCACTATATTCACTGCTGTCAGACGGGGGCAGTGTAGGAGCAATTTGCGCAGCTTCATTGAGAAATTTGTTTCAGAGCAAAGTTAAACTTGTACAGAGGCAAGAGTGTCACTGTATAGAGTTTTAGTACAAGGGGACTGGAAAATCAGTCACTGAGTTCTGAAATAGTAGACTTTGCATCAGTATGTCTGCTTTTAGTGGCAATTACTTGTAACTGTTAGATGGTTTAGAGGTTCAATATAACCTATTTGCTAAGTTGACCAGAATGTTTTGTTATTTTTTGATATGCAAATGTGGTGCCAGGTTTGGATGGCTTTACTCAAGCCTCAGTTGGCACTATGGACACTGTGTGAGAATGTCTTTACACATCTTCCTGGTCAATAGTCGGTTTCTACTTTGTGTTGCAAAAATAGAGTTTCCAGTATACCCTAATTTACAATATAATCATTCATCAAATTGATACTAGTGTTGTGGATCAATTTTTATCTTTCTGATTTTTTTCAACTAATCCACTTTGCTGTTATGATAGGCTTGTAAATTCTGGGTTTTTGAATAAGTATTAACCAGTCCTATACGGATTCATTGGGACTGAGCCTGCAAAAACAGACATTGAAACTTCTTTCTGTTAAACTTCTCTTTTCCATTTACTTGCAAATCTCACACTTCCACTTACAAAATCACCATGTGGCATAAGCGCAGGTTTTATACAAATTACACCATCTTTGCTTTTTCCTTTACTGCCAGTACTAGAGCTTTCAATTCCTTCTCTTATTTATTCAGTATAGGGTTAGGTTTTTGTAATGCTAGCATGTCTTAGGGATGAGTGTGTGTTCTCCCATCTTTGGAAGTTTGTAATATTTTCCCACTTGCTAGTTTTATTTTGCAACGCAACCAATTCTGCTGCAGACTGAGATACCACCAGCACCAACCTTGCCTTTTGTTATGTAAATCTTGTCTTTGCAAGCAGGCAGAGCATGGGGAGGGTTGAGAGGCAGAGAAAACTGTCGAGTTTTTATGGGTCTGTGTCTTCAAAGACATGAGAGCTGTTGTTGGTTGCTGTAAAGTTGTTTATTGCATGAATACATCAGTCTCAAAGGCAAGAGTTCGAAGTGTTAAAAGTCCGTGCTAAAGCTTTCAGCTATGCCCCAAGCAAAGCAGAAGCAGCTCTTGCAGCTTTCTCTGGCATAGAGTCCTGAGCAAAGCAGCAGCAGCAGCTCTTGGCCTTTCTTCTGCTTCTTCTTCTCTTTCTTCTTTTTCTTCTATATGTCTTCTGCTGCTTCTTCTGTGTGTGTGTGTGAGAAAGTGAGAGAGGAGAGAGAGCACCCCAATACAGGGGAATTCTTTATTCATAAATCAGCCAATCAGCTAAAAGCATGATTCTAAAATATTCTTTTTACACCTATTAGAGTTTAATTTTAAAATACATGTCTCAGGTTTAGTTTGATTTTTTGGCTAACACACTAATTAACGTCACAAGTTTTGCTTTTCCAATTTGTAATTTTTCAATTAAGA
>VYXF01000382.1:0-11456 GCA_013397295.1 Polioptila caerulea
TTGAGCCTGTTTTGCCTGTGATGTTATTTAGTGAGTAATCTCTCTCCTGGTCCTTATCTCTAGTCATGAATCTTGCAATAAATTTTCTCTCGTCTGTCTCGTCTGTTGCGGAGAGGAGTGAGTGAGCAGCTTTGGTGGGTGCCTAGCATCTGACCCAGGTTAACCCACTGCACTTGATCAGGGGGTTGGACCAGAAGACCTTAGCAGACCGTTCCACTCTCAATCACTGTGACAATCTTGTTTCTGCTTTTCTTTACATTACAGTAGAAGATCTTCTAAGTTTATTGTTTCTTTTCTACAACATTTCTTCCTCAGAATGAAGATACACATCACTCACAAAAAACAGATGGAAAGCAGGTTGCATCAGAAGGTTGTTCACAGTCTGCAATCATGTAAGTGGAATTATTTTACTTTGCAGTGGCACTTGAACTAAATCTGTATTTACTCAATTTGAATATAATTCCAACTGACCATTGCATAGCAGGTTGAAACAGTCAGGAGATCGTGGTAACTTGTTTTCCACATTCAGTGAAGCTTTTTGGTAGAAATTTTGATTACTGGATAGCAATGTGTTAGCTAAAATGTAAATGGTAAACAGGAATAGGGAGAAAGACTTAGCTACACTTTGAGAAAAAAACCCTAGTCTTTCTACAGCCAGCAAGAGAATGAAGAAATTCTGCTGCATCGTGGGTAAAGCTTGGCTGTGAAATTTGATTTTTGTTTTTTTTAATAGAAGGGCCTCACTGAATTTTTTACATTCGTAGTTGTCCATCAGAGTTTATTAGTTGTGCACATCATGTGTGTGGTGTATTTCTTCTTTCCTATTTGGAAACTGTTCCTCTTTGGAACTTGTGCAAGCTTCTAAGATAGGAGATACTCCAGAATGTCTCTTTCTTATCTGTACTCCTTTCTGAAGTTAATTTTGCTGGCTTTCTTACATTGAGAAATGGTATTTAAAGAGGTCTCTGCCTAGGGTTTCCATTTTTGCATGGTCATCGACTTCATATTTCATGATACAGTTTTTTAAAGGTGATTTAGAGATGGGGTGCTAGTTAATGCTAAGCTGGTTTTCATACTTCTGTCTTTCCCTTTCTGAAGGGCAGCTCACTCTTATGATAAAGACTGTCAAAGCTTTATTTGTCCTGTTCTAGGGAGAATATAAGAAAAGGTAGTAGTTCCCAGTCTGAAGATTATTGATAAGATGTAGGGCTGTGTCAATGTGTGAATCCCAGAACATGCCATTGCAGTGGTTAAGGACACAGAGAGTGATGTACATACCCCATTCTTCAGTAAGATGTGGATGTTGGCAGTAGGACAAGGTATTTGAAAAAAGTTTGGTGTTCCATGACTGAGATAGCTTTGAAAGGGGTTGGGGGGATGGGAAAGGCAGATGCAAAACATTGTATATAGGGCAGATTTATAGTTTCTGTATAAAATTAATCACAGTGACATGAATTGTGAATACCTAGGAGAAAAAATAGTCCTATTTATTTAACATCAGGAAATGCTTCCTTCAAGTATTTTGAAGTAGATTCCACTGAAGGCTAGCAACGTTGTTAAGGTTTTTTTTGATGCTCTTTTCATAACTTTGTAGCTTGTCTTTTAATATCAGAAAGATGCAATGAGGTTTTTTTTCTGTGTTTATTGTCTTGCTGCATGCAGTGTCTTGACCCATGCAGTCTGTGATGCTCTTGAGGTACATCTTGAACCATATAAGACTTTAAGTTTGTCTTTGGTAATAATGCATACCACCTTTCTTTGTATCTTAAGGAAACCTGAAAAGTCAGCAGATAGAAGGCGCTTGCAAAGACCTAAACCAAATTTAGTGAGATCATCTGGAAGGAGGGAGACATCAACACAAGGCAAAACGGAGGCTGAAACTTCTTCTCCAACTGTTGCAGATGCAGGTGAAAAGGTCAGGAGGAATGTTATTTAGTATGTTGTTCTTGATGCTGCATCTGTTTTGATCAATGGGCATACTGTGGGCCAGCGACAGTCTTAGAAACAACATTTTGGGAACTGTTACTATGATACCTGCAAGCTTGTCAAAGAGTAATATTCCATGCCTCAATTCCAGTGCTCTGAAGAGGACAGTAGAAGAAACAGAAATGAAGCCACGGAAGCAGAAAACAGGGATTTGGATACTGCATCTCAGTAAGTATTGAGATCACTTTTCCAGTCTCCTGGTATTAACTGACTATAATTGTTAATTTATTCCATATAGTTCTCTTAGAAAAATACAGCAATAACTGTGAAGCTTTAATATAAATTTCAAGATTGACTTTTTGATATTTTTGGATGGTATCAAGTGGTATTAAGGTAGAATGTGTGTACTTCTTTTCTGGAAAATTGATGAAAGCATTGCTTTATGAAGTACCAACAATGTCTGTAATTTGAGAGGGAGAGAGTAATAATTGTGACTTTGCTTTCCTCCCAGCCTCAGTTATCAGGTGATGGTTCTGCTTCTGGTGCTTGTAAGAATAAACAAAGCTCATTTCTTGTGTGAAGCAACTTGCATGAGTTTGGGCAAATCTTTCTGAAGACAACACAATTCCAGTAATGAAATCTGTGCAAGACATTGTATGGTTAGATAGGCTTGAATATTATGGAGTAAATGTCACTGTTGTGGATCCTTTGTGCAGAGAACCAGAAAAAACTGCAACTGCAAAGACAATAGTTAGAGGATATCGACAGAGATTTAAACCTAATGTTACAAGAGCATCTGGAAGGAAAGAAGAGCCTGAAAAAGGTGCAAGAGATGATAAAATATCCCATCTACAGCCTAAGGGGGAAACTGAGAAGGTATAATAAAGTTACGTAACTGAATATAATGTGTTAGCTAAAAAGCTGCTGGATGCAACAGTAATATTATCTCTTTTTTTCTTTATATTTTTGCTCCTGAGTATGACCAGGAATTATCCACTTGCTTAACCTGCTTTCAGTGACAGTATGGTATTGCTTAGTAACCTCAGCTGTGGTGAGAGGTTGTTACACAAACAGTAGATCCCAGTAGTCTTCCGTGTCCTGCAGCAAATGCAACTTCAGGTGTTTGCTCTAGTTTTTACTGCACCTGTCTGACTTGAGAGATTTACCCTGTAATTATTTGTGTGTCATAAGCAATCTATTTTGTCTCCTCTTATGAACAGTTACTTGGTCAGTTAGGTGGTGCTGTATTTTATGAATGTACGACAGTTCATGTCATAATATTCTGTTTCTGTTCAGAATAATGGCCAAGGTAATAGATCTGATGTTACCAGTGAAGATGCTGCAGGAAAAGATGACAAAGTCCTGGAGACAGTGTCTCAGTAAGTATGAGAAATAAGAAGATAAGCTGTCCTGGAATTTATCATTCTTGTCACTTTTGGTAGTATTTTGTAGTATGGTAATTATAGAAGTTTTCAAAGAAACTTCTGCAGTACAGAAATTAAGGTCAAAATAGGAATCTTCATTAATTTATGAAACATACGTTTAATATTTTTATTTTTAAATGTAAAAGTGTACTTTTAAATTATAAGTCAGTCTTGGTAAGTGTAAAAAAGCTGAAAACTTAGTCCCTTGAAAACTAAAACAAGCCTTAGCTACTCATTTTTAATATTAAAATGCATTCATTTCAGAGGTTAAGTGTTTAAACAATAGAAGAAAGTGTTCTTAAAGTGTAGTTAAGTGTTAGGTGTCAATTAAGAGGAAGAAAAAAATCCACTATGTGGACGATGTAAAGCACATTTGTTGCATTTTTCTTCAGTGAAGTGGCAGCTGTAGTGTAAAAGGAATAATATGCTTTACAGATGAGATTGTAAAAAATGAAAACTAAAAAAAGCCAACTTTCCCTCAAATACTTCCCCACAAAAAAATCCCCGAAAGAACCTAAACCAAGAACAGAAATAAAAAAACCAAAACCTCAAACTTTTCTTTTAAAGGGAGATAGTTGAAGAGGATGGATGGAGATAAACTGGGTGTGAAAAATATTTTTGGCTATTTCTTTTATTAACCTGCTCTGTAACTTGATGCTCAGTGTAAAAATATGTAGAAGAATCTGGCGGTTCTAGTAATGCACTACTGATATTTTTACATTAGGAAGATAAAAAAGTTATTTATGTATTTTCTGAGTATGCCAAAGAAAAACTCTGAATATTTGCATAATTTTTAAACTCTTTGTTAAATTAGGTCCATCTGCCTCTAGACTAGATAGTAATACAAAGAGGTCCATTGTGGATCAGAAAAAGGTTTCTCTAGTGTGGTATCCTGTCACCAGTGTGAAGAGGAGAATAACAGAGCAAACATAAGTTTAAACTCTCAGTCCCTAGTAGATACACTTGCAAATTTTATTCTTTCAGGAAGCTAGTAATACATTTTAGGTTAAGTGTATGTTAATAACTATTGAAAAGAAAGGGGGGGAAAAATCACTTTTCCAAGTCTCCCACTTTCAGATGTGATATGTACTTCATGGATCATACATGTTTTTCCAGGTCTAATGAAACAGCTGGTTTAAAAGAAGATGGCAAACAGATGGTGTTGAATCCAACACCTCTAAAGAGAGGTAGAATACAGAGACCAAAACCTAATTTAGGAAGAACTGTTGCAAGGCAAAAAGAACTGATAGATGAAAAAGATCCTGAAAAGAAGACAACTGAAGATGGAGAAGCAGAAAAAGGTGTCATACACCATCAAGATGAAAACAATGATCCTTGCCTCAAAAGTGTAAGTTTCTTGAGCAGTTGCTTATGCATGCTGTTTTGTAGGGTCCTTAGTAAAAGGCTTGGTAACAACGACCTAGGTACATAACACATAATTTATAGGGATAGGCTTTGCATGCTTTAGTTATTATTTCAGAGTAAACTAAATTGTCGTAAAATTTCCTCATTTTTGCACTTGGATTCAGTTTCCATGGTATCAGGTTTAACCTCAGTCAGCAACCAAGTACCAGCTCATTTGCTCACTGCCCCACCAGCAGCACTGGAGACAGAACTGGAAGGGCACGAAGAAAGCTGGAAAACAGGAGTTGAGATAAACCCTGAGTGCTGGATGTAAGGTTTAATAGGGAAAACAGAAGCTACACTTGCGCAGAGCATAACCAGAAATTCTTCTTTACTTGCCATCAACAGGCAAGTAAACAGGCATCAACAGGTGTTCAGCCATCTCCAGGAAAGCTGGTCTTTATCACACATACTGGTTACTTGGGAAGACAAAAGCCATTCTCTCCAGGTTGTATACTGAGCTGTATGTCAGCAGGACATGGAATATCCCTTTGATCAGTTGGGGTCACTTGTCCTACCTTTGTCCCCTTCCATCCTTCCATGGCCCTCCAACTTCCTCTCCAGCTTGGCAATATGAAAAGCAGAAAAGGCCTTGGCTCTGTGTAAGCCCTGCTCATCAATAATTAAAATATCTTTGTATTATCAACCCTGTATGCAGCATAAATGCAAAATGCAGTCCCATATTTAACACTGAAAAAAAGCTAACCACCCCATTCAAAACCAGCATATGTGGAAATTAAATATATCTCACTTTGTTGTATTGTGATACCAGATCTGAAAAGGGAAATGAGAAGAAAAATGTCTCTGAAGATGAACCACGTGAAAGGGAAACTATAAAGAAAAATAACTTCTACCTTTTGTAGTAGACACTGATACTAGTTGAATACACAAGAAGCAAAAGAAATCTTAGTGCTTCTGTAGAAAATATTAAAACTTTCTTATTTTCCTCCTGCTCTCCTGGAAGAGATATTGAACAAATACTTCATCTTAAGAGTGGAACTTTTATTCGTTTTAGGATTTAACAGTTCATGAAGACACTCAGCCATCCAGTGTGACGTCAGAAGATGTTTCTACAGATTCTGAGATGAACTCAATATATACAAGCCAGTGCTTCCAAGAAAAGTCCTCAGAAGCAGAAAGCCATGAAAGTGAAAAGGGATTGTCAGATGTCTCGAAACAGGTTTCAGATTCAAGTACAGGGTAAGTTTATTTCACTTTAATAGAGAGAAGGGAAAGTTCAAAGCTTATCAGTATCTCTAGGTATTACACCATTTTACATTCAAGTCCAGCATTGCAAACAAGTTTTATATATATAAAGACATATTTAATCAAGATATATACAATACTAGACTTAAACTAACAAAACCCCAAGAGCTTGAAAGCATTAAATTTACATGCTGTTGGACATTAATTTGATCTTTAGACTATTTTTATAGTCTAAAGATCAATTTTTATAGGCCAAATTTTTTTAAAAATGCACTTTTCTAATGATCAGTCTCTGTGATGGTCTTCTCCATGTTGGTCTGCACAGTGCATCCCAGTGTGCTTATATAAATCCTTGAGTACAGGGTCTGGCTTCCTATTAAAGTGTCTCTTAAAAAAATAGTCAGCAAAGGTATTCTTTAAGACTGCTGGTTAGCTTTAAACACGATCAGAGGAACGTATTTGTAAAATGTGTATATCACGTTAAAATGTCTCAACTTGTCTTCCAGGTCTCAAGTGGAAGTGGCAGTTAACTTACTTTTTCTTACCTATTTGTAAGATACAGGGGATTTTGGTGATGATCACTGTGTTTTTATTGGATCTTTTTCGTGTCACTAGTGTTGTTACTGCTCTCAGAGCTGTACACAAGCATGCCATATTGTCCCATGCCTTTGATTATTCTTTTACTTGTTTTTGTAGGGAATCTCATCCTCAGAAAAAAGAGGAAAAAACTGTTGTATCATCAGCTCGACTACTGAGGACACGATTCCAGAGACCAAAGCCAAATTTAAGAACAACTAGTAGAAAGGAAGTTCTGGATGTAAATAATAAAGGTGCATCACAGAAAGATACCAGCAAGGAAGAAAGTTTGACACAATGTGATAGTGAATGTAGCATCCCTCCTGACACAGATGTAAGGCTTTTGTTTTATTCCTTTTGTTGTATTTGAGCTCTTGATTTTGTGAAATGAAATACTGATGATTTAAAAAAATACAAAGTTAACTTTTTGAAACAGTTTTGTCAAAAGCTAGAATTTTCTACATTAAAACTATTGTACTTTTCACTTGGTCATATGTGAGGAGAAGATGAGTGGATCTCTTGTTCTGTGCCCAGATGTCTTTTTGACCCAAGGTGACATTATAGACTTGACGGGGAAGAAAGAAAAAGTATTAATAGAAGATGTCATAGAAGAAATGTAGATTTCAAGCTATTTTGTCTTAAATAAAAAAAGTGTGTATTTGCCCTGGGATGACTAGGAAATCATTAATGAGCAGTTACTGAGGAATTTTGTAGGAGAGTGCAAAAAACGGAGTTTTTCAGAGAGTGTTAAATACCAAACTTCATAGACATCAGAGGGTCTCCTTCTCCTTTTGGTTTATTATTACAGCTTTTTCTGGTTCTTGTGTTGACATTTTTCAGAAAGCAGGAAAATGTGAAGTCTTAAACACACTAGAATCCTTAGGAAAGGAGAAGTCACTTTGCTCTCAGGAGGTTTCTGAGAGGCCACGTTTGAAGTCCCCAAAAACAATTGCAAGATCAGAGGATGGTGAACTGGAGTTCTGTCTACCTGAAATTAGCCAAGAGGACATTTCTACTACTATTGCAGGGTAAGGGCTTAGCTGCTTTTGATTCTTGACTGTTAGCAATGAAAGAATTTTACAAGGAAATCATTGTGCCAATGGATTGCCGTCTGGCAAACATAATCTAATGAAAATACTGCACAGAATTTCCATTTTCGTAGTTTAACACTAGTGATACTACAATTTCAGTAGCTCCCATGCAAAGCATGACATTAATGCTTTATAATGGTTTCATCATCTCAAAGACTGGATTCATTCCATGTAAGCAGGGAAATACTAGTTTGCTTCTCTGAGAAACAATATGAACATTGCTTTGGTTCTATTGCAAAAGTAGTCCATAAGTTAATACCTTCAGTGAGTTAGTTAATTCTGTTGTTGGAAGTATTTAGAAGACCAGTTCTTCGAAATTTTTGCTGGAACAAATTTGTAATTCAATTTGTAATTGTCATTTTGTCATTTGTAATTGTCATTCAATTTGTCATTTGTAACTCAATCTCAGCTGAATTTTTAGTTCACGAGATTTCTCTTTAAAAATCAGTGTTTTTTGCATGTAATACTGATGGACCTGTGTTTGTATTTGTAATATGCATTTGTGCTAAGTTTTGGATTATTTTTTCTGTTTTAACTTTGCAATGATGACAAAAACAGCACTCAAGAACATCAACAAGCACCTCTTCCACCTATCCAGCTGACACAGAACAAGATGTACAAGCCAAACTTGGTAAGAGCTGTTGGAAAGAAGGACTTACAAATGTCAGAAAATGAGAGGAAGAAAAAGCCTGAAGCAGAGCAAAAAGATGAGTTTGACAGTGCTGTCATGGTAAGCCTTAATAAGAGTTAGGCTTTGCCATCAAAGTTGGTTTGAGGTGCATGTTCACTTTTATGAAGTTAAATGAAAACATTGAAGCTGTATTGCCTGAAGCTGAGACAATATATTAAATTTAAAAAAAATTCCCAAACCTTCATAAGCTGAGGTATTGTAGGTATGAAATCAGTGAGGTCTGCAACCTGAAGTATTAGGGGTTTTTTTACAAAGGATTTGCTTTTGATTGGATTGCATGATAGGAAAAAATGCACATTTATACTCTAGAATATAACATATATACTCTAGAATAAAAATGCATAATAATCAGCACTTTTTTTCTCATTTCATCTTTCCTGTTTGGATGAATCAAGTCTGTGTTGAGCAGTCTAGTATAATGTCTTAAGTAAAGGCAGTGGACGGCTGTTTTTATGAAAAAAAGGATTTTTTAAATTTGATAAGCTTTAACTGCTTCATCACTGCAGTACCTGATACTCCTCTATTTCATACAAGTAACTGACACTGTGTGTCCCTACAGACACTTTACAGGACTGTAAAAGGTGTGGAAATCCTTGAAGGCCATTTACAGTGTGATGTGTTCTCTGTAACTGTTTTGTGGGTTGCACATGAGTCACATCATGCATGAAGGGATAACTTGCCTTAGATTTGCAATACAGTTGAACTTTGCAAGAGTGACTGATGTTTTGGAGTGGTTATAGCTGGTTTTGATCTTGAGCCTTTGAAAAGAACCTGTGTCCTGCATTCATCTCTCATCTTCCTTCAGTGCCATAGTCGGCTCACACCTGGCTGAGAGAGTTCCTTGTGGTTCAGCTTTGGCTGCTCTAGACCTGTGGCCTGTGAACCATGTGCATGCACCTGCTCTGTACTGAGCAAACCTGTAGAACCAGAGCAGGTCTGATGCTCCTCTTTACTAGTCAAGCTGTCACAGGCCTGAAGTGGAGAAGGATATGTTTGAGTGGCTTCTTTATGGAACTAGTGTGGCAAATACAGACGTAAAGCCTATTAGGTCTTCTGGATCTTGAGGCTACGTTACTGTGGTTTGGGTGTGTCTGTGCTGCCCTCTGCAGTGTCCAGCTGTCAAAGATTTTCCATTTGCAGAAGTATCTTGTTTCCACAGCGCTTCATGTATTAGAGGATTGATTGAATACTAAATAGGCAAGTGTTTCCCATAATGCTTGGGTGCACATAGTATTTAAGAGCTTAACTCTAGGTATCCCAGGAGTATGAAGCCTTCTGTTCCTTTTCGCATATAAATTGAATTATGATAACATGATTGTTACCTTTATTCCAATTGAGAAAATAGCATCATTTCTATTTTTGTATATAAAATATATGTCTGTTCTAGAAGCTTACATACTTCTATTTTTCTTCATACTTCTTTTACTGTAAGTTAAAGGGTGAAAATGAAGCAGATGTGTTGAGCAAAGAGGAACAGGAACAACAAGAGGTGCCTCAGGTGCTCTCTATTTCTGAAACCTTATTGTCTGAACAAAGCAGGTGAGGTTTGAGTTCAGCAAAATTGCATTTGGAAAGCTTTTGTCTGTACATAATGAGACACCTTTGCAAATGTCAGTTCTTCTGTTCTTTGTCTTTTGTCTTTCTACAGTATTTCATTTTCAGTGCCTACAAACAGCTTCTGGTGTTTTCATTGCACATTTTTTTAGCTGCGCTCCTTGTCGTTGTTTATCTGTTACATATGTGGTCTGTATGAGCTCATAGCTCTTCTTGACAAAAGTTTTTTATTAATGGGTCTGTGTTTGCTTAAGTAGCAATCACACATGTAAGATATGTAACATGCAGATTTTGCAAAAAGTTAGAGACTTGACTTTTATGTGCTCTTCTATTTTACTGCCACTACTGTTAAAATAAGATATTAAGTATGTTATATTGCCAATAATTCAATGTTGGTATAGTTAGCAATACAACTTGTGTTGTATGTTAAAAATGCCTTGACAAAGACATTTTGTTATTTCTGCTCCAAAGTTAACCATAAGTGAGAAATATATTCGAAAATATAATTTTATTGATCTTAAAGCAGTCTGTTAGTCTCTTGTGTAAGTGTTGATTTAAAACTTAGGTGTAGAAGTGCTTTTTTTCTCTCCCAGTCAAAGTCAAGTGTGTTTTTTCTGTTTTTGTTTGTTTGCTTTAAATTCACCAGTACTGAAAAATTTACCTCCCAAGAAGGCAAGCTGAGTGCTCTGAAACCAGGACAATTCATAAGGATTGAGTCTCCAAAAACTAGACCAAACCTGGAAAGAACATATAGTGAGAAAGTATCTCCAGTAGAACAAAATCTTGCTGCCCCAGATGAAGAAGAAATGAATCAAGGAGAGAATCTGCCTGTGGCAGAAGAATCTGAAAACCCTCTCTCCTCAAAAGTGAGATTATTTTCATATATTTCTAACACTTGGTTCCACACTAGCTGTTTTTAAGACATCTAAATAAGCTGTTGTAAATGCATGAATTAATTTCTAGTTAAAATTCTTATTTAGTATTTGCATGCTTTTACAGGGGTTTCCAAAATCCTGTTAGTGACACATTGATAAGAGATGTAAAGATTTCACTTGAACTTTGACATTTCAGTCATATTCATGATACATGAATAGTCACCTGCATGCCGTATTTCTGTTGCTGAGTTTCTCCTTAGGTCCTTGGTGGCTTCTCATGAAGGACTATATTGGTTATAGTATCTGTTTTTATTAGCTAAATGCCTTCCAAGGAAGAAGGAACAGAGATGGTGCCATAAACTACTTGGAAGTTTTTAAATTAAGTTTCATCTCAGATTAACAACTTAATCATAATTTGCAATGTTTTATTTTACAGGTGATATATTTTGTGCTAATATTGTTGTGGTTTTTTTTTTTTTTTCCCTCAAATCAAAGGATGACATGGAGGTATTGTTGCTTGTGGGAAATTTGGCCGAGAATGACAATCTAGACACAAATTCGAGAAGCATGACATCAGGAATGCTTTGTTCTTCTAAAAAATCAGCAAATTGCAACAGCAATAGAGAGCAAGAGGAGTGTCTATCTACAGATGCTATAGGAAGCATTCAGGATACCACTGAAAGGTAAAGTTACCTATTGACAAAGTAAA